>CAUYTI010021950.1:0-13549 GCA_963575145.1 Galago senegalensis
CCAGCTACTTGGGAGGCTGAGGTAGGAGACTCCCTTGAGCCCAGGAGTTGGAGGTTGCTGTGAGCGTGATGCCATGGCACTCTACCCAGGGGGATAGCTTGAGGCTCCGTCTCAAAAAAATTAATTAATTAATTAATTAAATCTGATAAACAGATCTCTAACTTGTGTGCTTAAGTAACTGTTTCTCTTAAAGACAAAAGTTCGGAAAATCATGGATAATTAAATCCAGTGAGCTCTACCAGGTGAATATAACATAAAACACATTTTAACTGCCCTATTTGGATGGCCTTTACTATATGAGAACAGAAAAATTAAAGTACTGAGTAATTGGATAGATCCCTATCTATAGAATGGGGATGGTGACTCTCACTCTCCACTGCAGTCTGGTTAATGAGAATAACATCTGAGACCACATGATCTATCCAGAGAGTTTGCTGGTGGCAAGCAACAGAGACTGGTATTGGCCAGCAAAAAGCAAAAAAGGAAATTCACTAGAAGGGCATTTGGGGGCCCCCAGAATATGTGAAGTGAGGCAGTAACAAGGATCAGTGGCCTAGGATAGGGTGTCCATCAGGGTCCATTGCCCTAGAGCCGTATTTCCATCTCTGAGTCATTCTGCTCACAGTTCAAGTCCTGGGGAGACCTTCTGATTCTCTGAGCTTAGTTCACTTGCTCGCCTTGGGCTGCCCCGGAACAAGAAAAAGGCTCTGGGATGGCGCCTGTGGCTCAGTGGGTAGGGCACCAGCCCCATATACCAAGGATGGTGGGTTCAAAACTGGCCCCAGCAAACTGCAACAAAAAATAGCCCGGCATTGTGGCAGGTGCCTGTAGTCCCAGCCACTCGGGAGGCTGAGGCAAGAGAATCACCTAAGCCCAGGAGTTGGAGGTTGCTGTGAACTGTGATGTCATGGCACTCTACCAAGAGTGATAAAGTGAGACTCTGTCTCTAAAAAGAAAAAAGAAAAAGTTTCTGGAAGGGACCCCGTTGGCTCTATGGCAAAAAGACAAAATACTTTGATTGACCGTGGTCTTGAGGGAAAAATAATTTCTGACAATGACTACTACACCACCAACAACAAAATAGCTAGGTGTTGTAGCTACTTGGGAGGCTGAGGCAAGAGAATTGCTTAAGCCCAAGGGTTTGAGGTTGCTGTGAGCTGCAAGGCCACAGCACTCTACCCAGGGCAACATAGTGAGACTCAAAAATAATAATAATAATAATAATAAAATAAAAATAAACTGTTACTGCTGAAATCTAGGACATTATGAAAAAAAAAAAAAAGTAGGCAGTTACTCAAGAAAAGATACTTTGAGGGCAGCGCCTGTGGCTCAAGGAGTAGGGCACCAGCCCCATATACAGGAGGTGGCAGGTTCAAACCCAGCCCCGGTCCTTGAAATCAAGGTTAAATTCCACCCACACAGTCCCCATTTCCCTAAAGTCACCGAGGTTGAGGGGCTGGGACTCCCACCTGACACTGACGTTCCAGGAATCGGCAGAGCTCACCTACGTTTGGGTTCCTATCTGATATCGATGGCTTGTTGGTTCGGGGCCACAGCGAGACTCCTGCTGCTCTGGAAGCATTCCACAGGCTGGTGAACTCCAGCACCCCTGCCGGGGTGCAAGGTGGCTCGAGACCAAGTTATCCTCTCTCGCAGCCCATGAAGCTCTTCTCACAGTACCATGAGAAGCAGATGCTAGTGTCTGGGCAGGGACTCCTGGTGACCATGGATGAGCTGCGGATGGCCTTCCCCGTGCTTGTCATAGTGGATCTGGAGCGGTAGCCGAAGACCACGCCCTTTCCAAGGAATGACTTCCCAGCCATTGAAGGGGTGCTCCTACGTGGGGAGCCAGTCCGTTGGGAGACAAGCTTACAGCTGATCATGGTTGTCCTCCTCAGCAATGGGAACGCTGGGGCTGGCCTGGCAACGGCTCCCTATCCACATCTCCCTGTCCTGGCCAGCAACATGGATCTCCTTTGGATGGCTGAAGCTAAGATGCCCAGTTTGGCCACGGCACCTTTCTGCTGTGCCTGGAAAGTGACGGGCAAGGAACTAAAATACGCGGGCCTGATGGGCAAGCCCAGCATCCTCACCTACCAGTACACAGCGGACATGATCAGGCAGCAGGCAGAACAGAGGGGCTGGGACCGTCCCCATCCGGAAGCTCTAGGCTGTGGCTGATAAGCTCACCAGATCTGACGTCTATGGTGCCAACCTGTTCCACCAATACCTGCAGGCGGCCAGGCACGCTGGGGCCCAGAAGCTAGGGCCTGAGGGCCTGAGCAAACAGCGGCCCTCCACCGTCCGGAGCTGGGTCTCTATCCTGGTGTGCACTGCCATGTACAGTCCCAAGGACCCAAAGCCTGCCCTGGGAGGAGAGGAGCCCCCATTCCATGCGCACCGGGACTGCAGCCTCAGTCCAGGGCTCATGGAGGCATCCAACACTGTGAACGACGTGAATGAGGCTGTGCAGCTGGTTTCCGTGAGGAGTGCTGGGCTTTGTAGTGAGGGGTGGGTGTTGGAGGTGGGGAGGGGAGGCTGGGGCTACAGGTGAATCCTGTCAGCTGAGTCCAGCTGGCTACCATGCTCCAATCAGGGCCTGGCTTCCTCGCCAATCTCCGTTCTGCCCACCTGGGATATTACTGGTCACCTGGAAGAAGCCAATGACTTTTTTCCCTGCTAGGCAGTAGCCACAGAAATGTCCCCTGGGTGGTGTTTCACATGAACTATTAGGATTTTCTGGGTGGGATTCCTGTGTGTCTCTCCTGGCGGTCCAACCTCAGGCCTGTCCTTTTACACTTTATCTCTGGGCCTCAGTTGCCTGCTTATTTCACTAGGGACTTCTGAGAAAGGGGAGGCAGTTGGGACAATGTGGAGATTTCCACAAAGCCTTTGCCCTTCTTGAAGGAACCACTGTGTGTCAGCAAGGTGTGGACCTAACACTCAGATACTACTTTTTACTGTATTTTAGTTTATTGCCCGGAGACTTTGGGGCTTATTTTTTTTTTAATTAAAATGTTCATAATAAATCTAAAAAAAAAAAGTCCCAGCCAAAACCTACAAAAAAAAAACCCTTGAACATGAGTGTGAATAACATTTTAAACTTTAAAAAATGTAACCAGGAATTCTGGGTTTATATGCATAACATTTGACTTTCTTAAAGAAAAAAAAAATCCATTCCAGGGAAAATGTCTTCTCTTAAACACAAATATAAAGGTTGAGGATTAGGTGTATAAGCAGATTATATATATATTTCATTCTTCTACCAAGAAACAGAAACAAATTAAAGATTATCCTGCTCCCTCTAAATTGTATGTTGATAGATGCCTACATGAAAAGTATTTAAAACCAGGAAATAAGGGCTCAGCACCTATGGCTCAAGTGGCTAAGGCGCCAGCCACGTACACCTAAGGTGGCAGGTTCGAATCCAGCCCGGACCCACCAAACAATAATGATGACAGCTGCAACCAAAAAATAGCCAGATATTATGGCAGGCACCTGTGGTCCCAGCTACTTGGGAGGCTGAGGCAGGAGACTCACTTGAACCCAGGAGTTGGAGTTTGCTGTGAGCTGTGATGCCACGACACTCTACCCAGGGGGACAGCTTGAGGCTCTGTCTCAAAAAAAAAAAAAAAAGGAAATAAGAAAATGAAGACAGAAGGCTTCCCTCCTTTCGTACATTTGTTGAAGAAGGGGGAAAGGAGGAGAAAAAGAAAAAAGAGAAAGAAGAAGAAGACGGGGAAGCTCCAAATGTCGAATGCCAAAAGAACAACTTTACAAGCTCAAAAATTCAAATTTGGTGATGTTGTAAACATTACAACCAAACTGTAGTAAATCACCTCTGAGGGTTGTTGTCAACGTTAGATGGGCGAACTTGGAATAATCCATTAAACACCAGTCGAATTTCAAAATAATTCAGCCTTGCATGAGGCGAACCAGCAAGCGAGCCTCCCATTTTAAATTTCAATGCTTGATTGCCATCAATCAACCTGGATCCAATCCGGGGATCTAATTTCTGCCTGCACTGCCAGGACATACTAGGTAACCAAAGCTTTAAAGCAATACAAAGGTGCCTAAGTTCCATTTCCTTTCCTCGTTATCTATTGATTCTGTGCCTCCTGCCCTAACGCAGTGGTTGTTTGGATGACAAAAATTACACAGAAACTCACTATTTTCCCCCAATCTGACTCCTCATTCACAGTTCAAAATCAAACGCTCCTCTAAATGAATTGGAAAGCCTCCTCTCCCCCCCCCCCCCGCCTTTTGTTGGTTTTAAAAGATGCACTGAGCCCCTAACGAGAGAAAAATAGATCCTGTGCATTCCGGAGTTATTTGCAAATATTGTGTTAGTGGAAAAAAAAAAGTCACACCGTCCTACAGTACTGCTTTTTAAGTCTAGATCAATAGACATCTCCCCGTGTAAAACCCACACCGCCTTATCTGTAATGCTCGGACTCGAGCAGCCGGCGTAAGATTTGTAGAGGAAAATCTCACAAAGGATATTACTCTGGGTGAGATTTGGTGTGTATGAGTTAATAAATTTTTGGTCGGGCTACCCTTAGGATTACTCCTCTGTCTGCCTTTTGGTTTTGTTTTCTCTCTGTCCCTCCCTGGTGGGGTTGAACCTGGGAATAGCATCACTCTTGAGCTCGTTAGTTTGATAAACTGGCCTAAGTGCGCAGCTACAAAGGCTACCTTTAGCACAGAGGCATTTACGAGTCTCTGGGGGGAGGCTGAAAAACACCAGCAAGTGTTTAGGCCCTGAATCACAGCCCGGTATTCTGAATCTTTAATTTTTTTTTTCCTCTATGAGGATGTCAGAATTAAAATATAGGACACGCTTTTCCCACTTGGTTTCTATTACTTGCAAAGCATTCAAGAGCTTCTAGGCTAGAATTACCTCTACCCCAGGCAAGAGAGCAAACAAAAAACTCCAAGGAGTCTTAACAGTTCCTCTGCTGGGCTGCTTTTACATGTTTGACCCAACAATATAATAAAAATGACTAAATACGAAACCTGAGCGCTGTGCTTCTAAATCCATCATGTTTCCCATCATATTTATCCGTGCCGTATTCTCACCTTTGGTGGTATAGATAATGCACGTCGAAAATAAATTTCAAAAGATAACTAGTTTGTTTTCCGATGCGACCCATCTGTCATCCAAATAACCGCACAATTATGACACAGCAAACCTTCGGAATCAATGATTTGTTTCAAAGGTGGTTTCGGTTACCGTTAAAAATGAAAGTTCCGACCAAGGCAGGGAAAATAAGAGACGGCTAATGTCTGTAAATAAGAACTTAACACTGAGACGGGAGCAGGGGTGGCGTTTTGGCGTTGTGGCTGGGTTAATTTTTTGTTTTTAGTTAAGCACATCTAGCACTGAGGCTGGAATAGCCCAGATAACCGCGGGAGGGAAAGGAGAGCTTGCAGCTGGATCATCTCCCGTCTCAGCTGCTCCCATTTTGTTTACTGACAGCATCGCATTTTCAGATGAAGCAGCCCAACGATTCCACATTGAGATATCGATCCCCATACCAGTAAGCACCAGGTGCGTGGAGGCTGAAGGTACTGAATGATATTAACAAACCAGAGACAATTGCCCATCCCTAGGGAGGGCTAATGAATTCTGATGAAAGTCATATAATCAAGACGCAGAATTCTTCAGAGCCATTTGACACAATTCACAGACCTGCACATCCTGATGTGGACATTTACCCAGGACAGGCGGGAAACCATTTAGTAAGTAGGGAAGATGTCATGTATAAACAAGAATTCATAGACATATTTGAACGCTGCATTTTTATAACAAGAACATTTTTATTAGGCCAGGCACGGTGGCTCACGCCTATAATCCTAGCACTCTGGGAGGCCCTGGGCAGGTGGATTGCTTGAGTTCACCAGTTCAAAACCAGCCTGAACAAAAGCAAGACCCTGCCTCTACTGAGAACAGAAAAACTGAGGCAAGAGGATTGCTTGAGCCCAAGAGTTTGAAGTTGATGTGGCCTATGACGCCATAGTACTCTACCCAGGCAACAGCTTGAGACAGTCTCAAAAAATATACATATTTTTTATTTATTCACTGTATTACTTTTAAATGCCACCATAAAGGTACCAAATAATCTGTTAATAGCTATTGTGGTAAGCAGGGTGTGCCAGGAAAGACTTTTTTTTTTTTTTTGCAGTTTTTGGCCAGGGCTGGATTTGAACTCACTACCTCTGGTGTATGGGGCTGAAGCCCTACTCCTTTGAGCCACAGGTGCTGCCCTTAGACTTTCATTTTTTACCCATATCTATATTACTCTTTTTTTAAATGAAAAAAGAAAGAAAGAAAGAAAAATTATGGCTGAGCATGGTAGCTCACACCTATAATCTTAGCATGCCGAGAGGCTGAGGCAGGTGGATCACCTGAGCTCAGGAATTGAAGAGCAGCCTGAGCAAGAGGGAGACCCCGTCTCTACTAAAGGACAAACTAGCTGGGCATTGTGGCCACTGCCTGTAGTCTCAGCTACTCAGGAGGCTGAGGCAAGTGGATTGAGGTTGCTGTGAGCTATGATATCACGGCACTCTACTGAGGGCAACTCATTCAACAAAGTGAGATTCTGTTTCAAAAAAGAAAAATAAAATGTTATTTACATGAGGTATAGAGAGATAATACTAAAAGATGTATGAATACTAGTGACTAGAAGAAAAAAAGACACAAATACCTAGTAAGAGAAATGCAAAATAATAATAATAATGCCCTCTAACTTAATAAGAAGAGTATTTAAAATGTTTCAGCTGGTGGTGGGCACAGAAATTCCAAAGAGCACTTCTGCATTACATATTATGAATTTTACAAACATGCACGCTCTTAAATCTAATATTTTCACTTCTAAGGATTTAGCCTAAGCAAACAATGATGATCACAGCACCACTTTAAAAAGCAAGTTGGAGGCTGGATGGGGTGGCTCATGCCTACAAACCCAGGACTTTGGGAAGATTATTCGAGGCCAGGAGTTTAAGACCTGCCTAGGCAACACAGTGAAATGCTGCCCTTATAAAAAAATTAAAAATTAACTAGAAGCAGTGGTACAGACTTGTAGTCCTAGCTACCTGAGGTAAAAGGATTGCTTGAGCCCAGGAGTTCAAAGCTGCAATGAGCTTTGATCATGCCATTTCACTCCTGCCTGAGCCACAGAACCAGATCCTGTCTCTCAAAGAAAAATTTTAAAAAAGAAAGAAAGAAAAGAAAGCAGGGTGAGAAACAATGTAAATATCTAGCCAGAGAGGATTAGATACATAGTATATAGCAGAGAGGATTAGATACATTGTATACATCATGATTACAGTGGATTCGATACTTAGTATACACCACCATGCTTATTATACACCTATAACCTGTATGTTATTTACAACAAGATACTCTTTGTTCCAAGGGCTCAATCAACATTCGCTCAAATACTCCTGGTAATGCTCTGGGAGGTAGAAAGTGTTACTTCCTACCTCTACAGGGGAGGAAACAGATACATATGGTTTCTATAACTTGCCCACAATCCATAGTTAGTAAGGTATAGGACATGGCTCAGACCCTAGCAGTCAAGATGCCAAAACCTGCATTCCTTTTCCTCCTTTTTCAAACCACTTTTTTGAGAAATAACAGACATAAAAATCCGTACAGATTTAATGTTCATATCTCAACGAGTTTGAGGATAAACCCATGAAGCCATGACCGCCATTAAGGCCATAAACATACACATCACATCCCAAAGTCACCCCCATGTCTGTTATTATTATTGATTTGGGGGGTTTGTGTTAAGAACACTTAACATAAGATCTACCCACATCCCCAAGTCTCCTACCGTGTCTGTTATTAGTTTGGGGGGGGGGGTTGTGTTAAGAACGCTTAACATAAGATCTACCCTCTTAGCAAATTTTAAGTAGACAATACAGAGTCAATAGCTATAGGCATTGCAGCATATAGAAGTTCTCCAGAAGATTGGAACATTCTGCATTTACCCTGCAGAGCCAGGAATTTTTTCCTTTACCTTACCCCTTCCCTTTCATCCTTACCTCTAGCCCCTGTCAACCACCATTCTACTCTCTGCTTCCATCACTTTAACTATTTTAGAGTCCACATAAAAGCATTAGTGAGTATTCATCTTTCTATGTCTAGAAAGCCCATGTTCTTGGCTCGGCGCCTATAGCTCAAACGGCTAAGGTGCCAGCCACGTACACCTAAGGTGGCCGGTTCGAATCCAGCCCAGACCCGCCAAACAACAATGACGGCTGCAACCAAAAAATAGCCCAGCGTTGTAGCGGGCACCTGTGGTCCCAGCTACTTGGGAGACAGAGGCAGGAGACTCGCTTGAGCCCAGGAGTTGGAGGTTGCTGTGAGCGTGATGCCACGGCACTCTACCCAGGGGGACAGCTTGAGGCTCTGTCTCAAAAAAAAATAAAAAGAAAGCCCATGTTCTTATCCGACAAGATGGCCTACATTTACTTGATGGAATAGAAGGTAGCCATTAAAGATCATGGGATATTAGTGACATGGAGAAATAGTTATGATTTGTTACATACAAATATAGAATACTGCAGAGTCTACATAGTACGATAATTCTTGGTAGGTCATGCTTCCATAATAGAATTACCTAAAATTAACGTACATTCCTTTCTGAATCAGAATTAGATCTAATCAGAGTAATATTAATCCTTTTATGAATGTGTAACAATATAATATAATAAGCAAATTTGAATGCAATTTTCCTAAACTATCAGACAAGACCCCAAATTCTGGAGTCCCGAATCCCCATGCCAATGGGTCCTTCCATTTCATGTCCTCACTTGCCTCTGATTGATGTGGTCTGTCTCTCTCTTTCTCTCTCTCTCTCTTCCACTCATATATTGAGGTGCTAATCTCTGAGCACGGGGAAGACACCCCTCAAAGAGGGAGCAAAGGCAATATTAGGACACACCCCTGTCATCTTGGAAATCAGGAAAGCAAGCACTTCAAAGAGAAGGTCTCCATTCCTTTCCAGTTACACCCTCTCTACACTCAACTTGGTGCCATGAGTGTGTTACATTTTATAACTTAAAACATTTCCCTCAGGCTAGCAATTCCACTCCTAGGCATCTGCCCCCAACAGGTGCCCTCCTGTACAGGTGAGTGTCGAGTGCGTATTCAGGAACGACCACTAATGCACAGTCCATGATAGCAAAGTGCCAGAACAGCTAAACGCCCCCCAGTAACCGGCTGGTCGTGCCCTGGTACTACGTCTGTCTGTGACACGCACAGTCCTCGAACTTTTAGAGATGGGATCTGTCTCTGCACCCGCGCGACACACCCTACACACTCACCTTAGTCCCAAATCCTGCCTTCTAAAAACGAGAAGCGTGGGTAAAGGAGGAGGAGGAAGAAAAGAGAGAAAGAGAGAGAGGAAGAGAGCTCAGCACTCAGAGGCAGCTTCAAGCCTGGAAGAGAAGGGCGAGATCTATCCTCAGCACTCCAGGAACAGTGCGGTGAGTGGGCTCCTGCATGGCGGGGGGCAGGCTCGTGCTCACAGGGGCTTTGTACGCACATGTGGGTTCTGTGAGCAGCCACACCACAGCTCCAACAGTCAGTCTCAGGCTTCTGAGTACTCGGTAAAATCACGCTGAAAGTTGTGCCCTGTGATTTCCTATAGAAAAGAGCTAGGAACTTAACCTCAGCTTGCCAGGCTTCTGCATAAACCCCATTCCTACTCACCACGCTTCTTCACAGAATCGACCTCCAGTGAAGGAGCACTATGGAAATCCTGCACGTGAATACTTCTGTGAATAAAAGGCATCCACTAAGTATAATTGTAAGAAAAAACCAGTCAGTTCATCTCCTCCTACCATCTGAGATGATGGCAGCAGGACACCATAAAAAATGTTCAGCCTAGGGCAGCACCTGTGGCTCAGTGGGCAGGGTGCTGGCCCCATGTACCGAGGGTAGCAGGGTTCAAACCTGGCCCAGGCCAAACTGCAACCAAAAAATAGCCAGGCACTGTGGCGGGCACCTGTAGTCCTAGCTACTCGGAAGGCAAGAGAATCACCTAAAGCCCAGGAGTTAGAGGTTGCTGGGAGCTGTGACGTCATGGTACTCTACCGAGGGTGACAAAGTGAGACTCTGTCTCTAAAAAAAAAAAAAAAATGTTCAGCCTAAATTGGGAAAGATTCTCCAATGTATTTACAATAATATTTAAAGTAGAAAAAGAAGCAGGTGCACTTTGTTTTTAGGTGACTCAATATCCCAGAAAACAAAATTAGAAGATGGTATAATCTTTATCATAAAAGAAAAAAATATCCACCTGCCCCTCCCGCCAAAAACCAATATTGACCAAAAATAAATAAATAAATAAAACCAATAGTATTGCTTATGGTGAACTTTTGTTTTAAAAGAAGGTCCAGGGCTCGGTGCCTGTGGCTCAAGTAGCTAAGGCGCCAGCCACGTACATCTAAGGTGGTGGGTTCGAATCCAGCCCAGGCCTACCAAACAACAATGATGGCTACAGCCAAAAAAAGCCAGGCGTTGTGGCACGGCCTGTGGTCCCAGCTACTTGGGAGGTGGAGGCAGGAGATTCACTTGAGCCCAGGAGTTGGAGGTTGCTGTGAGCTGTGATGCTACAGCACTCTACCCAGGAGGAAAGCTTGAGACTCTGTCTCAAAAAAAAAAAAGAAGGTCCATACAAATGAAAACATAACTAGATCTGTTTTCATGAACAGGCAATTCTGGTAATATTCCCATTGACACTTTCTAGCCATCAGTTTGTAATCTGATGTATAACCTGGAATTTCCCTAAGAGTTATTGGCCACCAACTAACAGACCTTGCCAAGAAGGAAACACTTGGGTAACACACTTCAGAACAGCCAGCTTCACTTCAGAGGTTAAGCCTCAGCTCTGACAACATACTTAATATTTTCTGCACACTTCCCCCAAATTAATAATTATACATACTAGGAAGGAAGCAGACAAATTACTATTTTGACATAATTAATTTGACATTTATTCATTGTTGTAAAATTATTATTGTCACATCCTCACACTTTAATGTGCCCATGTCAATAACACTGGCCAAGGATGGGGAGTTAAAATAGTTTCAAAAAGGAACACAATTAATTTTTATGATTGTTGCATAAACATTCCACTAAGTGTCACAGGAACACATTGAAGGAATTCAAATGGCTTCATAAAATCGAAGGGAAGGAGAGCCGTAATTACACATATCAGAGAATGATTAATGATTCTTTTAACAGAATTCTTTTGCTGAAGATTAATGAACACTGGGTTTTGCCAGAATGTTCTATAATGGATGCCGTTGGTGGGACAGGAGATAAACATCATTCTGCTTTAATAGTTATGTGTTTATTTTATTGTATCTTAGAAATAAATATTCCTAGCTTATCAAGCCAGAGATGCCACTAATATTATTGCTTAAGATGAACTTTTGTTTTAAAAGGAGGTCCATATGAATAAAAACATAACTAAATCAGTACACAACTAGAACACAGATTAGAACAGACAATGTCATTACCCCGCCATAGCCCTTTGGATCCCTTCCCCATTTTCGGGCACTTGAACTCCTGGTGTGTTCCTACTTCCAATAGCCAAGCCCCTGTGGTGTACTGTCCATCTTAAGCTGTTGGAAGCTGGTTTTGCCTGAAATCAGGGAGAGCCAGAAATGCCTTAACCCGACACTCCCCAACCTTTTTGGCATCAGGAACTGGTTTCATGGAAGGCAATCTTTCCGTGGATGTCAGAGGGACGTTTTTGATATGAATCTGCAAACCGTTCATTTACTATGGTGTCTGTGCAGTCAAACCTCTCTGCTCATGATAATGCATAGTTGCAGCCACTTCCCAGCACTCACATCACTGCCTCAGCTCCACCTCAGATCATGAGGCATTAGATTCTCATAAGGAGCACACCACCTAGGTCCCTCCCATGCTTAGCTTACAGCCGGGTTTGACCTCCTATGAGAATCTAATGCTCCGGCAGGAGGTGGAGCTCAGACAGTGATGCAGCTGATAGGGAGCCTTGCTCCCCTGCCCCTCGCCTCCTCCCAGGTGGCACTCCACTTCTTAACAGACCATGCACCAACCCGTACTGCAGCCTAAACCAGTGTCTTTATCCAGGGACCCATGGCTGCAAGGGCATAAACTTAGCACCATCCAGTAGAAATGTAATTCCATCCACCTGTGTCATTTTAAACTTTCAAGTCACTACATTTTTTAAAAATCAAAAATAAACAGGTGAAAACATTTTGCTTATGTGTTCTGTTTAATGCATGATAATCCAAACATGATCTTCAGTGCAAAATCAATATTAAAAATTGCTAATCACGTACGGATTTCATGTTTTCAGTATACCAATGTGGGACTAGCCACATTTTGAGGGCTCGTTAGCCACAGGTGGCTAGGGGCTGGTATCTTAAACAGCACAGTTCCAGACAGCTACTACAGACTGAATGTGCCCCCACCATTCACACTTTGAAGCCCTAATCCCCAACATGGTGATATTGGGGGGGGCTGTTGGGAGGTAATTAGGTCATGAGGGTGAAACCTCCATGAATGGATTAGTGTCCTTCGGAGACACGGCGAGATGGTCTCTCTCTCTCTCTCTCTCCTATGTGGGGATACAGGAAGAGAGCCTTCACCAAGAACCAAATGGACCAGCACTTTGATCTTGGCTTTCCAACCTCAAGAACGGTGACAAATAAATTTCTGTCATGTAAGCCACCCAGTCTATGGTACTTTTTTACAGCAGCCTGAATGAATGGAGATGATCGCTGAGTATGACCCACACTGCCCACAGAGCTCCCTGGGGAAGTCAACCAAAATGACTCTCCATGGGACTTCACCTGACACCACATCCTTGCTTGGTCTCTTCCCTGTTACAAATCCCCACTCCCACTGGCCTCCCTGGGCTCACATCCTAATGGACACCCTCTTTATCTTAGGCTCTGCCTCCGATGAACTCAGCCCCAAGACATGGGTATAGAAAAACATGTAATAGGCAAGTGACAAAACTCTAAGAAACCCCAGTTTCTGTAATCATTATTTCTGAGCATTACTGCTGGCTCAAAGATTGCCTTAAAAACTATCTCATTACTTATTGATGTCACTGGCATCTGATCCACACCTTTCATTAGGTAGATATTTGAACTTCATCTATGATGGGAAATATCTGTGCAGGCTCTGCCCCTAATCCAGCCACATGGCCTTGGAAAAGTTACTGTCCTTGGTCCTCATTTTCCCTATAAATAAAGGGAAATCTCTAATCTTGCTGCTCGGTCTGCTCCCTGAACCTTGGTCTGGATCTGCAGGTAGTTGTTTGGAAACAGCGTCTACTTTCTTTTTCTTTTTTTTTTTTTTTGAGACAGAACCTCTGGGTGGAGTGCCCTGGCATCACAGCTCACAGCAACCTTGAACTCCTGGGCTCAAGTGAGTCTCCTGCCTCTGCTTCCCAGGTAGCTGGGACCACAGGCGCTCGCCACAACACCCAGCTATTTTTTGGTTGCAGCTGTCATTGTTGTTTGGCAGGCCCAG
>CAUYTI010021952.1:0-16501 GCA_963575145.1 Galago senegalensis
GAGTCTCTTGCCTCTGCCTCCCAAGTAGCTGGGACCACAGGCGCCCGCCACAACGCCCGGCTATTTTTTGGTTGCAGCTGTCATTGTTGTTTGGCGGGTCCAGGCTGGGGATTCGAACCCACCACCTTAGGTGTACGTGGCGGGCGCCTTAGCTGGTTGAGCTATAGGCGCCGAGCCGATAGCCTTAGGTTTAATAAAATTAACATCTGCTCACAAGTACGAAATCAATTTCAACACAACTTAACCATACTGACATGTAAGACTGGCATGCTTTTTTCTGCAGTTTTTTTTTTTCTTTTTTGGCTGGGGCTGGGTTTGAACCCACCACCTCCAGCATTTGGGGCTGGCACTCTGCCTTTGAGCCACAGGCACCACCCAAAACTGGCATGCTTATTACACATCTCCCCCTTGGAAATAATCATTCCTTAAGGAAGGAGTGAGGACAGACCAGACCCAACAACTTCAGGAAGGGATGAGGATGGACCAGACCCAACAACGCCAGGAAAAGGTGAGGATGGACCAGACCCAATAACACCAGGAAGGGGTGAGGACGGACCAGGCACAACAATGCCAGGAAGGGGTGAGGATGGACCAGACACACTAATGCCAGGAAGGAGTGAGGACAGACCAGACACAACAACGCCAAAACACATGTGGAAGCTTCCTGAAACAAAAATACACTTCTTGTAATCCTGACCCCAAATGGCTTTCATCCGAAGTTATGTCCAGCAACATAATTTATTATAAAGCCGTGGAAAGTGAGAATATTTATCCCAAAAGCTCAGAAATTGTATTTTTTCCTGATTTTATGATATGGGAAGTGACAGATGTCATCATAGAATGGATTGAGAACAAAGATCACAATTTAAGCCTCCTGATTCCCAATTATAATGTGTATCTAGCTCTTTTTTTAAGAGTCACTTTGGGTGGGGGAAAGAAAGAATAAAGAACTGGGAGAACTAAGAGAAAACAAAACAAAACATGAGCTCTGGAGAAATTTTAGGTTACAGGAACACCACTGTTAAGTATTATTCAAAATGTGGTCCTTGAAAACTTGCATCAGAAATACCTGGAAGATAATGTGTTATTGGATTAGAGTTTGGGAGAAAAAAAGTTACATGGGAGACTTAGTTTCGGGCATTTTCAAGAATAATAAAATCAGAGAATAACTGAGTTAGCAATTTTACATATTGTTTTATAATGTGAAATCGTACATAAAATAAGACGCTACCTACCCAAAAGAGTCAGATTAAGAATTCTTGTATTTCATTGTTTTGTTTAAACTGATATTCCTGAACAAATACTATTCTACATGACAGATGTAAAAAAAGGAGTAAACTCTTCTTATAACAGGTTAAATTTATTAGCAATATTATCCTTTCATTTTAGTCTAGACATAGGAAAAACAAAAAAACATTAAGACAAGAAAACAAATTTGTTGAGTTCTCTGACCTCATTTGCCATAATGTACATGATAGGCCTCAGGCCCTAAACCCAAAGCCAGGTAGGAAGACAGGTTAGGTAAAACAAAGCTATCATCAGCTTTCTGCAGTCACATCAAACATCAGGGGCTTCCAAATAAGGATCTGTTCAGTCTACTGACTCATATGTCCACTGTGATGGAATCATATTTAGTTATTATACAAACCTGGAACTATGCATATTCATTCTGTGTTTATAGCTGCATTCAAGTTTTTGATTTTTATCAACAAGGCTTTAGACACCCAAAATATTAATATAGGAGGAGTTCTTAAAAGCCAGGGGAAATTTTCCATTTAACCTAAAGAACTGCTAACACCTGCTAACTTCTCCCATTCCCAGCCATTTGAATGAAAGTTAATACAAAATGAAAGAATCTTACATATTCTTTACCTTTTTTTTTTTTTTTTGAGACAGAGTCTATGTTGCTCTCCATAGCATGCTATGATGTCACAGCTCAGCAACCTCAAAGTCTTGGGCTTAAGCAATTCTCTTGCCTCAGCCTCCCAAGTAGCCGGGACTAAAGGCACCCGCCATGATGCCCAGCTATTTTTAATTGTTGCAGTTGTCTGGCTGGCCTGGGCTGGGTTCGAACCCACCAACCTTGGTGCACATGGCTGGTGCCATAACCACTATGCTACAGGCGCCGAGCCTGTTTTCAACAAGTTGTCTCACACTATAATGTCTTCAATAATCTAAAAATATTAATATCAAAGTTAGCCAAATAACTTGGAGAGGAACCACCAAAATCTAAAATAATTAACTTTTACATATTCTAAACCACATTTTTAGAACGTGGATAAATTTTTAGGATGAACAGATAGAATTCATGGAAACAATTAGAAACTGTTTCTGTACAAATAAACACTAAGCATAGATAGAATCTTAGTTTTAACTACTCATTAAATGGGATGTAAAATCTTTTACTTTGACGTTTCATTATTTAAAATAGTTAGAGGTCATTTTAGAAAATGTTGTCTGGATAACTTAAAAATTTGGGGCCTTGAAGGGTTCTACAATCAGAAGAGAGAGCAGGATACTGATGAAAAGGCACTAGATTTACTTAGCTTGGGAGTTAAACTACACAATCTCCCAAGTTATCTGACTATTTTAGACCTCAGCTTCAGCAGCTAGGATGATATATGATAGGTCTCCATTATATAAGAACAAATACTTATTGCCTACTAGACAAACGATTTTATCCATATAACCATTTTTAATTCAATAATATCTGGCATCGGCTCGGCGCCTATAGCTCAGCCGGCTAAGGTACCAGCCACGTACACCTAAGGTGGCGGGTTCGAATCCCCAGCCCGGACCCGCCAAACAACGACAGCTGCAACCAAAAAATAGCCGGGCACTGTGGCGGGCGCCTATGGTCCCAGCTACTTGGGAGGCGGAGGCAAGAGACTTGCTTGAGCCCAGGAGTTGGAGGTTGCTGTGAGCTGTAATGCCACGGGCACTCTACCCAGGGGGACAGCTTGAGGCTCTGTCTCAAAAAAAAAAAATAATAATAATAATATCTGGCATCAATAGTGTTCAGTCTTTTGGTTCATATGTCTACAGTGAGGAAATCGTATGTAGTTACAAACCTGGAATTATATGCATTTATCATATACAAATATGCAAATTTATACCTGCACTCAAATTTTCAACTATAACCAATCTATCAGGGCTTAAATTATAAATAAGTAACAAATTAACTTAAAGGGAGTGGTGGACCCACCTGCCTAAATTAAGGTTAGTGGTGATAATAAATAAATAAACAAAACTACTGCATCAGTATCTTACAGCTAGCTGCTCATTAGCCAGGTGTAGGACTACTACTGATATTAAGGTGGTTTGCCAGACCTGTGATTGACACATGGCAAAGAAGTAGTGAGATTCTTTCCTTCATGGCCAACTAGTCACCCATTTATCCATCGAATTCTCTCTGCATGATTGTATCATGCTGCATGTTTTGTTTTGTTTTTTAAAGAAAATGAATGTTAGACACTCATCCAATCCAGGCTTACAGGGCCTGCTTACTCAAACAGCTAGGAGTCTATGAACAGTAAATTACAAACACGGATTAAATGTTTCCCTCTGTCTCCTCTGTGTGAGAGAGAGAAAGAGAGAGAGAACCGCTTTGTAAATTCCCAGAAATTCTGATTCACCAGAATCAGAACATTTGTCCATATTGAAAACTAGAATTCAACTTGCTTTCTGTAAAGTGCAACAGAAATGTGATACTGTCAATGAAAATACAGGTTTCTTTTGAACCTTTTGAGTTAAACGACTATGAAATTAACTTATAGTATGAAATACATTATTACCTTTTTTTTTTTGAGACAGAGTTTATGTTGCCCTCCGTAGAGTACTGTAATGTCACAGCTCACAGCAAATTCAAACTCTTGGGTTCAAGCAATTCTCTTGCCTCAGTCTCCCTTGTAGCTGGGACTACAGGCACCAGCCACAATGCCCAAATATTTTGTTGTTGTTGGATGTTTGGCTCAGGCTAGGTTCGAACCCACCAGCCCTGGTGCATGTGGCCAGTACCCTAACTTCTGAACTACACACAGGATCTGCTTTCTTTTTTTATTTTTTATTTTGAAACAGAGTCTCATTATGTCGCCCCTGGCAGAGTGCCACAGCAGCAACCTCAAACTCTTGAGCTTAAGTGATTCTCTTGCCTCAGCCTCCCAAGTAGCAGGGAATACAGGCTAGGAGAACCAGACTAGCAGGCTGGATCTCCAATGTTACATGAGGATTACTCAAATGATGGTTTCACAGGTTTCCAGGTCTAAAGAGTTTTTGTGTTTTTAAGAGTCTTCTGTACAGAGAGGGGTATTCCTCTAGACCGGTGGTTCTCAACCTATGGGTCGCAAACCCTTTGGGGGTCAAATGGCCCTTTTACAGGGGTCGCCTAAATATATCCTGCATATCAGATATTTACAATTCATAACAGTAGCAAAATTACATTTCTGAAGTAGCAACAAAAATAATTTTATGGGCTCGGCGCCTATAGCTCAACCGGCTAAGGCGCCAGCCACATACACCTAAGGTGGCGGGTTCAAATCCCCAGCCCGGACCCGCCAAACAACGATGGCTGCAACCAAAAAAAAAAAAAAAATAGCTGGGCGTTGTGGTCCCAGCTACTTGGGAGGCGGAGGCAAGAGACTCGCTTGAGCCTAGGAGTTGGAGGTTGCTGTGAGCTATAATGCCACAGCACTCTACCCAGGGGGACAGCTTGAGGCTCTGTCTCAAAAAAAAAAAAAAAAATTTTTATGGTTGGGGATCACCACAACATGAGGAACTGTATTAAAAGGTTGTAGCGCTAGGAAGGTTGAGAACCACTGCTCTAGACTCTCATTAAGATACCAAACACTGAGCTGCTCATTAAGAATAAATCCAAGGTCTAGAAATCTAAAAAGCTAGTGAAAAGGATGCTTACTAAACTGGAAAAAAACAACTGAGTGAAGCAAATGTATTAAAAGTTTTGTTGGCTTGGCGCCTGTGGCTCAAGCGGCTAAGGGGCCAGCCACATACACCTAAGGTGACGGGTTCGAATCCAGCTCCGGGCCCACCAAAAACAACAATGACGGCTGCAACCAAAAAATAGCCGGGCGTTGTGGTGGACGCCTGTGGTCCCAGCTACTTGGGAGGCTGAGGCAGGAGACTCACTTGAGCCCAGGAGTGGGAGGTTGCTATGAGCTGTGATGCCATAGCACTCTACCCAGGGGGACAGCTTGAGGCTCTGACTCAAAAAAAAAAAAAAAAAAGTTTTGTTGAAATTCTCTTTAAAATTCTTGCACTAGGCTCAGCACCTGTAGCATAGTGGTCACGGTGCCAGAGACATACACTGAGGCTGGTGGGTTCAAACCTGGCCCAAGCCTGCTACAACAATGACAACTGCAACAAAAAATTAGCCAGGTGTTGTGGCAGGCACCAGTAGTCCCAGCTACTTGGGAGGCTGAGGCAAGAGAATTGCTTAAGCCCAAGAGTCTGAGGTTGCTGTGAGCTGTGTGTGACGCCATGACACTACCGAGTGTGACATAGTAAGACTCTCTCTAAATAAAATAAAATTAAAATTAAAATTCTTGCAATAATTAAGATTACTGAAAAAAGGTTCTTGGCTCGGCACCTGTCTCAGTGGTTAGGTCACCAGCCACATACACCCAGGCTTGCGGGTTCAAACCTGGCCCCAGCCAAACTGCAACAAAAAAAAAAGCCGGGCGTTGGGATGGGCGCCTCCCAGCTACTCGGGAGGCTGAGGCAAGAGAATCGCCTAAGCCCAGGAGCTGGAGGCTGCTGTGAGCTGTGATGTCACAGCACTCTACCGAGGGTGACAAAGTGAGACTCTGTCTGAAAAAAAAAGAAGGACCCCTCGACCTCTGGCGTTTCCAAAGCAGAGGGAGCCTAGGAAAGAAACTGACTGGCGCAAGACTTGGGGCACAGAGGCGTGGCCCAGGTGATGGGGAGTGTCTAGTTAACGGACCGAGCCATCTGCAGTTAGAGACTCGGATGCTAGACAGAGATCAAAGAAGTGCACCAGCGGGATCCCGGTCTCCAAGGTTGAAGTCAATCGGCAGGGGCGTGGTCTAACAATTTGAGCGTGGCCAGGGGAATGAACTCTGGGCTCTTGCTTAAAGGGTGTGGTTAACGAAGAATGAGGGGCGTGGCTTTGCTTCACGAGAGGGTTAGCAAGTGGGGCGTGGTCAGTCGTCGGGGCGTGGCTAGGGCTCGCGGTGAGCCTCCAACGCTCCAGGTATCCAGCCTGGGCACGAGACCAGAACTGTTTGGATTTAACAGTCCGCCTCCGGAGCCTGGGAGTCCAGTGACCAGACTGTGGTCTAGTATAAGGGCAGGGCGCAGAAGAAGGGGCGGGACGTGGGAGAAGGTGAGGAATGAGATGTGAGTACGAATGTAAGGCGAAAGCGAGGAATGAAATCAGTGTATGAGGCAGAAACCAAGAGCCCGGCCTGGAAAGACGGTGGATGTGGCAGGATGGAGGGAGTAGAATTGGAAGAAAAAGGGAGTGGGGGGAAATGGTTGTAGTGTGGGGAGTTGCCCAGACTGGGGACACAGCGTGGGCCAGGTGGGTGGTGGCCAGTGTGGGTTGGACCCTCGGTAGGGGGCTCTGATCCTTACCCTTGCCACAGCCTCCCCGCTCGCCCCGCAATGTGGCAACCACTGGTCTTGCTGCTGCTGCTCCCCTCTGCCCTGGTGCCCCCCTCCACTGCAGCCCCTATCCGCGATGCTGACGCCCAGGAGAACTCCTTGGGTCTTCTAGGCCTCCAGAGCCTACTCCAAAGCTTCACCCGACTTTTCCTGAAAGTAAGCCATGGCAGGGGTTGGTGGGAAAGAAGAGTTACAGAGAAGAGAGACAGTTTGGGGTCAGACCAGGACAAACAGGAAGAGAGGGAGTCAGAGAGAACAACAGGGATACCAAGAGGTAGGAAGAGAAGGAAGGCAACAGACAAGGAGAGAGGGACATGGAGAAAAAGAGACAAGAGGAGGGAGGGATGGGGACAGAGACAATGGGCTAGATAGGGGGCAGGAGAAGTAAGACAGTGGGGCGGGGAATAGAGACAGAATAGATTATACAGGCTAGAAGTTAGGCCCTAAGTGTCAGAGGACAGAGAGGGAAGGGGACAGGTAGGACATCGGACAAGACCTCAAGGGTATCCTGGCAGTGCTGCAGGTGTACTGGGGTCCAGCAGCTCACCAGTCCCTCTTCTTGTTCCAGGAAGACCTACTTCGTGGCATGGACAGTTTCTTCTCTGCCCCCATGGATTTTCGAGGCCTCCCCAAGAACTACCACCAAGAGGAGAACCAGGAGCGCCAGCTGGGTAACAACACCCTCTCCAGCCATCTCCAGATTGACAAGGTGCCTATGGCAGGGAAGCCCCTGCTGGAGTCTCCTCACAATCCCTGATCCCTCATGCTGCAGTATATGTCCAGAGGGAAGGAGGGCAGAGGAGGAAAGCGGCTTTGCTGGCTCTCTCTCATCCAATCTTCACAGGTGACTGACAACAACACAGGAGAAGTGCTGATCTCTGAGAAGGTGGTGGCATCTATCCAGCCAGCAGAGGAGAGCTTGGAGGCTGACTGGAAGGTTTGGTTGTGCCCAGCCCCCAAAGTGTCCAGACTCCAACCTTTTCTGTAGTTTAGGAGGGTAGGAAGAGAAGTTGCTCCTCCCCCCCTCCTTCTGTGTGGCACTTCCTTCTCTGGGCCTCAGTTTTGTCATCTGTCATAAGGGACAAACCAACTCTCAAAAATGAGGTTTACAACCTCAGAATACATCCCCGTTTAGTAAACCTGAGAGGGTTTTTGAGTGCCAAAGTGTTGTATAGACCAAGAGGTAATTTCAATTTCAATTGCTTGGTAAGCTTCACCCTCAGAAACCTCAAGTAAGTACTCTGCAAACCTCAGAAAATTTGTTTTTTTATACTGGGTTTCACTCTGTTGCCCAAGCTAGAGTGCAGCAGCAGCATCATAGCTCACTGCAACCTTGAACTCCCTGGCAATCCTCTCCTCTTTGGCCTCCCACAGTCCCGGGATTTCAGGAATGAGCCACCATGCTGGGTCTAGAAGATTTTTTAATCTATCCCAAAATGCTTGGTAAACCTCTCACTTGTAAACTCCAAAATATGATTTTTAGTGGCCTGGTGAGGTGGCTCATGCCTGTAATCCTAGGACTATGGGAGGCTGAGGCAGAGGGATTGCCTGAGTTCAGGAGTCCAGCCAGAGCAAGAACAAGACCCTGTTTCTAAAATTAGTCTGACATTGTGGCAGGTACCTATAGTCCCTGCCACCAGGGAGGCTGGGGCAAGAGGATTACTTTGAGCCAAAGAGTTTGAGGTTGCTGTGAGCTGTTACACCATGGTACTCTACCAAGAGTGACAAAGTGAGACTCTGTCTCACAATATATACAAATAATATGCTTTTTAATTACACAGTGCTTTATGAATTCCAGATCCTTTTTGTGTTTCTCACTTTTTGTAAACTAACATGAGTGTCTGATCACAAAGTACTTTGCAAATATCAGAGTATTTTTATTCCTAAAAAGTTTTAAGAATTCTGCAGTTCTTGGTAAACCTGTATGGTTCTCACATAAATAATACCCTCTTTTTTTTTTTTTTTTTTTTGAGACAGAGCCTCAAGCTGACCCCTGGGTAGATTGCCATGGCATCACAGCTCACAGCAACTCCTGGGCTCAAGCAAGTCTCCTGCCTCTGCCTCCCAAGTAGCTGGGACCACAGGCGCCTGCCACAACGCCCGGCTATTTTTTGGTTGCAGCCGTCATTGTTGTTTGGTGGGCCGGGGCTAGATTCAAACCTGCCACCTTAGGTGTATGTGGCTGGCACCTTAGCCACTTGAGCCACAGGCACCAAGCCTTTTTTTTTTTTTTTTTTTTTGTAGAGACAAAGTCTCTCACTTTATTGCCCACGGTAGAGTGCCATGACGTCACACAGCTCACAGCAACCTCCAACTCCTGGGCTTAGGTGATTCTCTTGCCTCAGCCTCCTGAGTAGCTGGGACTACAGGTGCCCACCACAATGCCCAGCTATGTTTTTGTTGCAATTTGGCCAGGGCTGGATTTGAACCTGCCACCCTCGGTATATGGGGCCAGCACCCTACCCACTGAGCCATAGGCGCCACCATCCAATACCCTCTTTTTTTATTTAAAAAAATTCAAACTTATGGAAAAAAACTTTTTAAATTATACAATAAAAATGCCTATATTTTCTTTTCCATAGATCAAAGCTTTTCCATCTTAGTGCCATAGGCACTGGGGCTAGATAATCCTTTGTTTTGGAAACTGAACTGTGTACTTTAGGATGTTTGGCTTCTACCCACTAAACAGAAGTAGCAGTCCCACCCCACCAGTTGTGACACCCAAAAATGTCTTCAGACTTCAGTTGAGGACCCCTGGCCTAGATTCACCTCTTGTCAACACTTAGCCAGATTTTATCTATTTTTACTTTTTAATTTCTGAACCACATGACAGTAAATTGCTGACATCATGAAACTTCACACCTAATAAATACTTAAGCAATCTAAGAATAATGTATTCCAGCTAGGTACCGTGGCTCACATCTATAAATCCCAGCACTTTGGAAGCAAAAGTAGGAGGATGCCTTAAGTCCAGAAGTTCAAGAACAGACTAGAAAACATAATGATACCCATCTCCAAAAAAAAAATTTTTTTTAATTGGCTGAGTGTGGTGACATGTGCCTCTTGTCCCAACTACTCAGGAGGCTGAGGCAAGAGGATTGCATGAGCCCAGAAATTCAAAGTTGCAGTGAGCTATGATAAGGCCACTGCACTCCAGCATGGGTGACACAGGGATCCTGTCTCAAGTAATAATAATAATAATAAGGCCAGGTGTGGTGGCTTACATTTGCAATCCTAGCACTCTGGGAGGCCAAGGTGAGTGAATTGCTTAAGCTCAGGAATTTGAGACCAGCCTAAGCAAGAGCTAGACCCCATCTCTACTAATAGCCGGGCATTGTGACAGGTGCCTATAGTCCCAGCTACTTGGGAGGCTGAGGCAAGAGGATCCTTTGAGCCCAGGAGTTTCAGGTTGCTGTGATCTATGACACTACAGCACTCTACCCAGTCTGACAGAGTGAGACTCTGTCTCAAAATAAATAAATAAATGAATAACTTCCCACAAGACCTGCAATACCATTTTGTTTTGTTGGAGTTTTTTTACCTTTTTTTTTCCCTTTTTTTAATTGAAACAGAGTCTCACTTTGTCACCCTCTTTAGAATGCTGTGGCATCATAGTTCACAGCAACTCTTGGGCTCAAGTGATTCTCTTGCCTCAGCCTCCCTAGTAGCTATGACTACAAGTGTCTACCCGGCTATTTGTTTGTTTGCTTATTTGTTTAGCAGGCCTGGGCCAGGTTCGAACCCACCAGCCCTAGAGCATGTGGCTAGCACCCTAACCACTGAGCTACAGGCGCCCAGCCCCACAATACCATTTTGACATCCAATAAAAAGTTGCTATCAAACTGTTAATCCCTGTATCAGTTTGCTAGGGCTGTCCATAAAAAAAGTGCCACAGACTGGTTGGCTTAAACAACAGAGATTTGTTGTCTCACAGTTCATATGTTCAAAATCAAGGTGTTGACAGGGCTGGTTCTTTCTGAAGGTTGAGAATCTGTTGTGTGCCTCACCTGGTTTCTGGAGGTTTGATATTCTTTAGTTGTAGAAGCATGCCCCCAATCTCTGCCTTCATCTTCACGTGGCATTCCCCTTATGCACATTTTCCTGTCCAAATTTTCCCTTTGCAGCTGGCACGGTGGCTCACACCTATAATCCTAGCACCCTAGGAGGCCAAAACAGGTGGCTGGGCTGAGCTCAGGAGTTTGAGACCAGCCTAAGCAAGAGCAAGATCCCATCTCTAAAAAAAATAGCCAGACATTGGGCGGCGCCTGTGGCTCAGTGGGTAGGGCACCAGTCCCATATACCGAGGGTGGCGGGTTCAAACCTGCCTGCAAAAAAAAAAAAAAAAAAGTAGCTGGGTGTTGTGGCAGGCTCCTGTAGTCCCAGCTACTTAGGAGGCTGAGGCAAGAAAATCGCCTAAGCCCAGGAATTGGAGGTTGCTGTGAGCTGTGTGACGCCATGGCACTCTGCCAAGGGTGATAAAGTGAGACTTAGTCTCTATTAAAAAAAAAAAAAAAAGAAAAAATAGCCAGACATTGTGGCAGGTGCTTGTGGTCCCTGCTATAAAAAGGCTGAGGCAAGAGGATCATTTGAGCCCAAGAGTTAGAGGTTGCTGGGAGCTATGACACCAGGTACCAGGGCACTCTGGTGAGGACAACAAAGAGAGACTCTGTCTCAAAACAAACAGGCTTGGAGCCTGTAGTTCAGTGGCTAGGGCGTCAGCCATATACACCAGAGCTAGCAGATTCAAATCCAGCCTGGGCCTGCCAAACAATAGTGAAAACCAAAAAATAGCCCGGCCTTGTGGCAGGTACTTGTAGTCCCAGCTACCTGGGAGGCTGAGGCCAGAGAATCACTTAAGCCCAAGAGTTTGAGATTGCTGTGAGCTGACACCATGGCACTCTACCCAGGCGACAGCTTGAGACTCTGTCTCAAAAAACAAACAAATTTCCCCTTTGTATAAGGACACTAGTTACATCGGATTAGGACCCAATCTAGTGACCTCATCCTAACTAATTAAATCAGTAATGATGCTATTTCCAAATAAGGTCACTTTTGGAGGTATTACAAATTAGGACTTTAAAATATGAATTTGGGGAGGACAGGATTCCATTCATAACAACCTCCCACAGGGCTTCTCAGACCACATAAGAAGGTGGACCTCGAATCATTGCTGCTTGACAACAGCCCACCCTTATAATAGCAAGGACCAAACAGACATTCAGTCCATATTCAGATTTCCTCCCTTGACTCAGAGCTGTCCTGAATGCTGGTTTAATTTTGATCCAGGATTCAATCAAGGATAACACATTGCATTATAGCCATGATTCTTTAATAAACCCGAAAGCTTTTAGTCCCAAAGCACTTTGTACATTTCAAACTGCTACTTTCTCTTTCTCAGAGAGTATTTAATCCTAGAGTGCTTTGTAATCCCAAGAGGCAGTATAAACCCTGAAGGGCTCCGTTTATACCTCCCTTGTGAAACCTCCCCAAATGTATTTTGAATCCCAAAATGTTCCATAAACCGCAGAATATTTTTAGCTTGAACATGTAAACCTCAAAGAGGGCTTTTTAATGCCCAAAGCACCCTGTCAGCTGCAAAGTGAGTCAAATAAGCCAGTGAGGACTGAGCATCTCCTGAGTATTGTGGGTCTTGTGGGAAATTATTATTATTATTTTATTTATTTATTTTGAGACAGAGTCTCACTCTGTTACCCTGGGTGTAGTGTCATGGTATCATAGCTCACAGCAACCTCAAACTTCTGGGCTCAAGTGAACCTCAAGCATCCTTGTTCTTCCTACCAGGTGCCCAGGATGGAGGAGAAGGAGGCTCTGGTGCCCATCCGGAAGGCTATGGAGAGCTTGCATCCAGAACCCCATCCCCGGGTGGCCTTCTGGATCATGAAGCTGCCACGGCGGAGATCCCACCAGGATTCCCCAGAGGGCAGCCGCTGGCTCAGTGAGAAGCGACACCGACTGCAGGCCATCCGGGATGGGCTCCGTGAGGGCACCCGTGAGGATGTCCTGGAAGAAGGGACCCAGGACTCCCCCCACTCCAAGTTGCCTGTCCGCAAAACCCACTTCCTGTACATCCTCAGGCCCTCCCAGCAGCTATAGGGGTGGGGACCAGGGAGCATCTTCATGTACCCCCTGCCAGACCCAACCCCACCCCAAGTACCATATAGAAATAAAGTTTTTTCATACATCTAGCAACACCATCTCCTTTCGAGATCTGTCCATGAGCTGATACCTATCCCTGAGTATGACATCTGGTTGTGCAAGCCCTTGCCAAAGTCTCCAGGTTTGGTTTTCTCATTCAGACCCTGTTGATCTTCTGATTAACAAACTCTCTCACCTCCAGCCTCATCTCATACTCCATCACCAACCCCGTCACCTCCAGCCCTGTCTGTCCTCTCAGCCCCCAACTCTTTCATTCCAGTCCTATCTGTCCACTTGGCCCCTGCATTTAGTTTTTGTTACTGCCAAACAAGTGACCACAAAGTCAGCAACTTAAAACAAAACAAATGTTCTGTCTCACAGATCTGTAAATCAAAAATCCAGGGTGGTTCCACTGGCCCTCTGCTCTGGGTTTCAGAAGGCCAAAATCAAGATGTTAGCCAGTTGGGCTCTCATTGGGCAGCTCTGAGAAGAAGCCACTTCCAAAGCTCAGTTGAGTTTTTGACTGGTTGTCAGGTGGGGGCCACCCACCTTTAGCTCCAAGAAGCCCCTCTCCTGCACATGGACCCCACATCTCCTAGCCAGCAATCCAATCTCCCACTCAGACTCTGACTTCTCCTTCTGCCCTGCCTCTCTCATGCCTTCCTCTTCATCTTCTAGTGTCGGCAATTATCTGCTTTTAAGGCAGTGTTTCTCCATCCCACACTTAAATTACATTGATCAAAAAAAGGGTGAAAGGCCTGGCATGGTGGCTTACACCTGTAATCCCAGCACTCTGGGAGGCCGAGGTGGGTGGAGCCAAGGCGGGTGGATTGCCTGAGCTCACAAGTTCAAGACCATCGTGAGCTAGAGCAAAACCTCATCTCTAAAAATAGCTGGTCATTGTCGCAGATGGCTGTATTCCCAGTTACGTGGGAGGTTGAGGCAAGAAAATCACTTAACCCTAAGAGTTTGAGGTTGCTGTGAATGATGATACCACAGCATTCTACCAAGGGCAACAAAGTGAGACTCAAAAAACAAAAAAGTAAAGAATATACTTACTGTACTTTGGACTTCCATTGAAAATAATCTTTAAAATACTTTTGTGGCACACCTAAGATCCTCTCATGGCACACCAGCATGCCACAGCACACCAATTGAAAATCACTGTTTTAAGGGGTTCTGGGATTGGATTGGACCCACCCAGACAATGTTCACAAATTCCAGAAATCAGAGGGTGACCATCTCTGAAGAACCATTATCCAGCCTCCCTCAGGTCCCAGATGTGTCATCTCTAGCCCCAACTCTGTTGTATCTACCCATACCTTTCTTCGCCCTCTCATCTTTATCTTGTCATTCCCTGACTCTAATCTTACATGTTGATTCCATCGCCAACTTGCTGTTTCTGGATCTCATTCTGTGTCCTTCCATGGCCATCACCTCACACTCCACCTCTGGCCTCATGTCTCAGCTTAACCCAGAAGCTTATACACTGTCTTTGGTGGCCTGCC
Organism: Galago senegalensis; assembly: GCA_963575145.1. Taxonomy (NCBI): domain Eukaryota; kingdom Metazoa; phylum Chordata; class Mammalia; order Primates; family Galagidae; genus Galago; species Galago senegalensis. Next base: position 14,304 of record CAUYTI010021952.1, read on the forward strand.
CACTCTGCCCTTGCCCAGAGCATCTGTTCCTTCTGAGACCCCCTCCCTCCTGCCCCACCATGGGAAAGGCCAACCTGGTCCTCTCGAGTGCTAAGTCCCTTGGAGACCTGGACACAGCATGAGCTTCATTCCTTGAAGGCTGGGCTCCAGTGCAGAGTCATCCCACAGAGACTCACACACTCAGGAACCCAGTAATGCACAGTCATAAATAAAAGTGAGCTTGCTTTTGAAAATAAATTATTGATAATTCCTCCTGGGGAATATCAAAACTTGATTAGACTGTCCATACCTTCTTTCCTGCTCCCCACTCCCATTTGCCACCCCACCATTCATAGCTATTTATTGTGTTTGTGTATCTGTAGCAAGCAGCCTAGTATGCTGAGGCTGCCATAGCAAAATACTACAGACCGGGTAACTTAAATAACAGAGCTGCATTTTCTTGCAGTTCTAGATGAAGGTGCGAGCAGGTTTGGCTGCTTCTGAGGCCTCTCTCTCCTTGGCTTGCCATGGCTGCCTTCTCACTGTGGTCTTTACTCTGTGTGTGCATGTTTGTGTCCAAATGTCCTCTTCTTATAAGGACACCAGTCAGATCATATTAGGACCATCTGAAAGACCTTACCACAATTAGTGACCTTCCTAAAGATCCTATTTCCAAATATAGTTACATTCTGAGGCACTAGGGGTTAGAGCTCCAACATACAAATTTTAGGGGAGACAACAACAGAAAATAGTCTTTCAAATTGTGTTTATTCTTTTTTTCGCATGCATCCTTATGTCAGTGGTATTATATACCTCATTCTAAAGGGGCTTTTTTTTTCAGCACAGCTTCCAGATTCATCCATGTAGTGTTGACCTGTACAATAATCATCTGATCCATTGTATGTAAAACTCTATGGTCAATGCTATAATATAATAAACATCAGTGTGTGCATCTCCTTATGGGCCAGAGGATGGGGAGAAGGGATTTGTGGGGGTTATAGCCAGTAATAGAATTGCCAACTTACACAATATACATCTACCTTAAGGTGACCAGATTTTAACATTGGTAAAGCAGGATGCCATTGGTGGGGAGGGCCGGGCCTCGGGGGACAGGGCCTGACAATAATGCAAACTTTGATAAGCATTTCTTGATAATCAGTGCTCAACAATTATTTGTTATTATTAAAGTTTAACATTGTAAAATTAACAAAAATAATATAAAACTCATATCCTGGTGAAATAGCCACATGGCAGCTCAAAACCGTATATTCCCTTCCTGTTCTCCCACGTTCCCTAGCTTGTCCTGCATTCTTTCCAAAAATTGGACTTTTTAAAAACGCTGCAGGACGCAGGACAAATTGTTAAAAATCAGGACTGTCCCACCAAAAGCGGGACGTCTAGTCACCTTACTCTAGAGGGTGGGGGGCTACTTGTTTGTTCCAGACAGTTTGGCTCCTTCTGAGCCAATTGTCCTTGCCTAGAAGCAAGGGAGGGAGCAGTCTCCTTCTAATACCGACCTTGCCCAGGAGGGGAGTAAGGAGTTTACATTAGCCTTTCACTTCCAAATGAAGTTACATTAACCTCTTCATTCCCAAATGGAGTTACCTTAACCTTTTCAGCAGCTGAAAACGGTATATTCCCTTCCATTCTCCCGCTGCTCCCTAGCTTGTCGTGCATTCTTTCCCAAAATCAGGACTTTTTTAAAACGCCGGGGGACGCGGGACAAATTGTTAAAAATCGGGACTGTCTCGCCAAAAGCAGGACATCTGGTCACCTTAATCTACCTCTTTTGATTAAGTACAATGCCCTGATCAGCCTTCTCCTCTTAAGAATTCACAAGGCTTTGATAAACCTTAATCACACTTGGACATGGGTAGCTTTGTTAATTCAGCTAAGCTGAAACTACATTTCCCAGAATTCCTTTCTCCACACATGGCTGGTTTAGTATTAGCTGCAGCAGAAATTTGCCTTAAACGGATTTGGAAGGCAGAAATAAAGCACCTAGGGAAGTTCCTGTGGCTCAGTGAGCAGAGGGCCGGTCCCATATACTGAGGGTGGTGGGTTTCAATCCAGCCCCAGCCAAACTAAGCCGGGTGTTGTGGCAGGTGCCTGTGGTCCCAGCTATTTGGGAAGCTGAGGCAAGAGAATCGCCTAAGCCCAAAAGCTGAAGGTTGCTGTGAGCTGTGATGCCACAGTACTCTACTAAGGGTGACAAAGTA
>CAUYTI010021953.1:0-28373 GCA_963575145.1 Galago senegalensis
ACCAATAAGGGGATGGGGTGGGATGGTCTAATGGGAGGGAAGAGGGAGAGGTATAAAGGGACTTTCTGGATAGTCTGTAAGGGCTGTTCCCGCTTTTTCTTAAAGGGCAGCCCAGGCTCTGAGCTTGAATGAATAAAATTCGGACTTTGCAGTGATGTTCGGACTCTCACAGTGGTGCTTGAATTGAGTCTGGGGGTTAACAATACCTGGATGTAGGATTGCCAGATAATATCCAAACACCCAATTATATAGTAGAAAATGATTAAAATTAAAGTAAAATGTTTTCCCAAGTATTTCAGGGGCACATTTAATATTAAAATTATTGGTTTCATCTGAAATTTGAATTTAAATGGGACTTCTGTATTTTCATTTATGAAATTCAATGCTTATATTTGGATTTTTTTTTTTTTTTTGAGATAGAGTCTCATTTTCTCATGCTCAGCTAGTGCCATGGTGTCACAGCTCACAGTGACACCTGAATTTCGCTTTTCAGTAGGTCCTTGGTCTTGGGAATTCGAAGAATGAATTCATGGACCACAGATGAGTGGTAAGATAGGACTTTTATTAGAAGTTAGAAAGGAATATAGAAAAAGTAAAAAGCACCCGAGCTTCTGGAAGGGGGAAAGAACCAAAGAACCTTCTGGGAGTCTCCACGTGGGCTCTTTGTCTAGGGAAATCAGGTCTAGAGGATTACACCAGGCTGGCAGTTGGTAGGTGGAAATGGGTGCATTAACAAATGAATGAATGTAGTTAATTATGTCCTTCACAGTCTTTGTCCCTGAGAAGGGGTTAGCATGCATGGTGTGGTCTTACCCAAGGTGGAGTCAGTCCCAAAAACCATCACAGGAAGGCAGTCTGCTTGTGCCTGGAAATGGGGGCCTGACCTCTGAGCTCTGGGCCTAGAAAATAGGGGATTCCCTGTCTAGCACTGAGTGGTGGAATCCTGTATCATCAGCAACCTCCAACTCTTGGACTTAAGTGATTCTCTTGCTTCAGCCTCCAGAGTAGCTGAGACTACAGGCGCCTACCACAATGCCTGGCTATTTTTAGAGAAGGGGTCTCGCTCTGGCTCAGGCTGGTCTGGAAACTGTGAGCTCAGGTGATCCACCTGCCTTGGCCTCCCAGAGTGCTGGGGTTACAGGTTGAGCTACCACGCCCAGCCATATTTGACAATTATTTTACTTCTCTTCTAGTTTGAAGGTCAATAGATTTTACTTGGCAGCATTTGCATTTAAATGTTTTTTACTTTTGTCTGAAATATGGTTGTTTGCCTGAAATAGATCTCCTAGAGAACTCTTCCCCTGAGCCTGCAATCTTGGAATCTGAAGATTTTGTGCAGGGCACATGCTGCCCCAGGAAGTTTCCCTGGCTTCCTATGGAGTGTGTGTGGGTGAGAAGTGAGCTATTTTGTTTTGTTTTGCTTGGGGGATGGGGGGGTTGTATCTTAACACCGAAGTTTGGAGTTGTTTGTTAAAAGAGAATAGCCTGGATTATTCTGACTGACAAAATCAGGAAGCTTTGGGGTTTTAGACAAAATAGAAATATTTCTGTAGTCATTAAAATTGATTTGATTTTAGGGATCCCGAATTTAAAGTTACAGTTAATGAATGGCGTTTGTGTGGGTGCATGTGCTCAGGCTCTTGCCATACTCACGTTGGCCTGGGTTGTGACTTTTGCCATTGAGTCTAACACAGAGAGTAATGGGCAGTATTGTTCAGTCATTGTGAAGCCAGCGTTCAGAACACAGAGTCAAAGCTAGATGAGGTGTGAAGGTAAACATCAGAGAGAGGGAAATGGTTATAGAAATCAATAAAATGGTGTCCACATTGGTGCCAAAGATGTAAAAGAAGTTTACGATATAATCCTTAATCTACTGAAGTTTCTGATATGTGGTAGAAAATACGAGTCTTTAAAAATTCACTCTTATATTATCATTCGAATTAATTGAATAGAAATTGAATGTTGAAAAAAAGAATATGGCCTGGTTCTTTTATGATAGAGGAGTAATTGAAAAGGGATTCTGAAAAGGAAGGTAGAATCTGGAAAGTTTTACAGCAGAGTGAAAAGTATTTCAAGGAGGGTGTTCCCATCCAACTCAGAAGAGCCACATTTATTTAGCAAATTTATTTTGTTTCTCAGATTTTATTCTTGGCCCTTTCAAAGCACTTCCCTCCTCAACTTTCAATCTATTTAATCTCACATGTTTGTAACTGAAGACTGTCAGATGATTGCTCTTTTAATAGGTATTTCCCTTTTAAAAATAAATCTGTGTCAATACAATGCACGTGCAACTGTAGGTTTTACTACAAAACCTATCAATCGTTATTTTTTAAAGATCATAAATATTTTTCAGATAAAATGTTATGAAGTATTTATGTTTTTACTAAATGCAGTCTAAGCCATAACTTCAAGGCTTCAAAGAACAAACTAAAACAATGTCCTTGAAGAGGAAATATAACAAGGAGAATCTGAGGATGACTGATTACATAGGGTCATGGTGCTGTTACCTCGCTTCCATAAGTCCTTTGGATTCCAGAGTTTATAAATGGAGAAAGAACAATAATATTTAGAAAATGGAGTGAGGAATTAGGAATAATATTTACAGGCAATGGTGATAAGAAAAAAAAGCGGAGGTGGGGAAGGTAGAGACTCAGAACTTACAAAGTTATGCTGCAAATATTTACAAGACAGCTGGGTAATTTAGGTTCAAATGTTTTAGACACTTTCTCTTGGTGTTTTATTATAATTACCTCCTCTTGAAGATATTGTTGAGGGAAGCATTTCACCCCAGTGTTATGAAGATGACAGAATATCCAGCACCAGACACTAGAGGGATGATACAGGTAGTATTTTACTAGTCATATTTATTCATTCAGGAGAGGAGGGCACCACGTGCTACACAGGGCCACGTGGAAGTGTCACTTGGGAGAAGAGTGAACCATCAGGGCTGTAGGATGCCAGCTTTTCTATGACAACAGATTGAGAAAATCTCTAGGTTCCACAAGAGGATGTGATTATTTTGTTTAAGTAACTCCAAGGGCTGGTGGAGAACTGAAGTCCATTATTCTGAGAGAAATAGGCATTGTTCCTGGTCATCCTGAAAAAGAAGTTGTTTAACTTGGGGAAATTATTTATGGAAAACAATGTGCAGTTAAACCTGTGATTAGGGCACTCAAAGTCCTAGTTTGAGATGTCGAGACGGCACAGTTAAGTCAGATTGTGTGTGTGATGTGTCAACATTCATTTATTTATTTATTTAAACAGAGTCTCGCTCTGATTGCCCTAGTTAGAGTACTGTGATGTCAGCTTTACTCACTGCCACCCTTGACTCCTGGGTTCAATCAATCCTCCCACCTCAGCCTCCTGAGTAGCTGGGAGTACTGTTGCCTCCTACAATGCCTGACTAATTTTTCTATATTAAGTAAAGACAGGGTCTCACTCTTGCTCAGGCTGGTCTCAAGCTCCTGAACTCAAGGGATCCTCCCCCATCAGTTTCCAAGAGTTAGGATTACAGGTGTGAGCCCCTGTGCCTGGCCAACTTTTAATTTTAGAACAGTTTCAGATTTGCAGAAAAATTACAAGGTAGGACAGAGTGTATCCTCTATACCAAAGCCTAGTTGCTCCTGTTATTAACATCTTACATTAGTATAATTGTTATAATTAATAAATTGATATTCAGACACCTTAATATTAAAGTCCATAATTTATCCATACTTTCTTAGTTTTAACCTGATTGTCCTTTACTTATCCAGTATCCTATACAAATACGATTTTATATTTAATTATATCTCTTTAGGTTATACTTGGCTATAACATTTTCTCTGATTTTCCTTGTCTTTAATGACCTGAGCAGTTTTCAATAGCATTGGCCAGTGCAATTGAAATGAGCGGGATACTCTTGCTATGAATGGAATGGGGTTATGAGTGTTTTGGAGAAAGAACACAGGAATGCCATTGTCATCACATCATATAAACAGTATACACTGCCAATGACATCACTATTGATGTTGACTTTGATGACCTGGCTATGCTAGTGTGCGACAGTTTTCTCCATCAAAAAATTATGCTTTCTTCTGCTTTTTTTTTTTTAATGTCTTATTTTGAAGGAAGGTACTAGGCATAGTCTATACTTATGGAGAACGATGTCATAGAGTATCTATATAAACTTTTTTGAAATTATTCTTCATGTGCAATTATTCTCTTCTTTTTTTTTCATTTATCTATTTATCCTATCATTTGTTTTTATCAGTATTAGCTTATAAATATTTTCCCCTTTCTTATACTATAATATCACTTTATTTTCTTATTCAAATTGTACAACCTCTGGTCTTTGGAAGCTCTCTCAGTTGGTTCCTGTACCCCTTTATCCCTTTGACAGAACTTATTACTGCGTGTGTGTGTGTGTGGGGGGGGTCCTAACACTTTCTTGTTTTCTAGAATGACAACATGCTCCAAAATCATCTTGTATGTTCCTTGAATCAACTATTTTTTTTTAATATTAGAAACTATATATATATATATATATATATAAAATATTTCTATATAGAGCCAACTGTAATTGATATCTTTAACTAAAAGGATCAGGTGGTAAGTGGACTAGAGTTGGAGATATCAGTAAAAACTTATTCTTGGTATTTCCACAGTTGTATATGGTTACAATTATTTTTAGATAAGGCAGACGTAGTGAACAAAGCAATAACCTGTTTATTTCCCTGACAATAAGTTTTCATGTGAATACAAAATATACTGCTTACTTCTTCTAATCCAATGTCTTTTTAATATTGTTAATATGTAACTTTGACTTAAATCATATTACTAGACATTTAAAAATTGGTAGAATTTTAGGTGTTGTGTAATCTAGGCACCTCATATTATGTAAGAAAATTAAGATACAGAAATTTTAAGTACTTTAAAAATTTATAGTGCTGAGTTAGACTTAATTTGAAATGTGGGCACATAAGTTTTGAAAATTTAAAACTAGATAATAGAATACAGCAAATTTTACAATGTACTGGTAAGTATTAGCATAGCACAAATAAAGAAAAGAAGTTCAAGTAATCTAGAGGCATACCTTATTCTCAAACCACTGCAATGAAACAAATATTGCATTAAAGTGATTCATACAAATGTTTGATTTCTGAATACATATAAAAGTTATCTTTATACTATACTGTAGTTATAAAGTGTGCAATAGCATTAAATCTAGAAAAACAATGTACATACCTTAGTTTAAAATTGCCATTCTGATAAAAAATGCTAACCATTATCGGAACCTTCAGCAAGTTGTCATCTTCTGCTAATGCAGGTTATTGCCTGATGTTGATGACTGCTGACTGATCACAGTGGTAGCTGTTGAAAGGTGGGGTGGTTGTGGCAATATCTTACATAAGATGACAATGAAATTTGTAATATATTGACTCTTCCTATCATGTAAAAGTTCCCTGCAACATGTTATGCTATTTGACAGCATTTTACTCACAGAACTGCATTAAAAAATGGAGTCAATTCTCTTTAATTCTGCTACTGCTTTACTATGTATCAACTATGTTAATGGACTCTGCTAAGTTCTTTGTTGTCATTTCAATAACGTTCACAGTGCCTTCACCAGGAGCAAATTATATCTTAAGAAACTTTCCTCATCCCTGAGAAAGAACTCTTCATCAGTTGAAGTTTTATCATGAGACTGTAGCTTCATTTCTAATTCTAGCACGCTTGCTGTTTCCACTACATCTATAATTAGTTCCTCCACTGAAGTTCTGAAACCCGGAAAGTCATCTAGGAGAATTGGATTCAACTTCCAAGCTCCTGTTAACATTAATGTTTTTCCTTGGTCCATGAATCATTAATGTCATATAGAATGGTGATTATTTTTTTTTCCATGAAGGTCTTTGATTCACTTTGCCAAGATCTAGCAGAAGAATCACTATCTATGACAGCTATAAACTTATGAAAGTATTTCTTAAATAATAAACCTTGAAAGTAAAAAATACTTCTTGATCCAGGCTCTGCAGAATGGATGTTCTGTTAGTGGCCAGAGAAACAACATCAGTCTTCTTGCACAGCTCCAGGAGAGGTCTTGGGTGACCAGATGCATCTTCAGTAAGCAGTAATGTTCTGAAAGTGATCTTTCTCAACCTAGTGGTAGATCTCAAAAGTGGACTTAAAATAATGTATTTGTAAACCATCTGTAAATGGATGTGCTGTCATCCAGGCTATGTCCTTCCTTTTATGGCACTCAGACAGAAGGCCCTAGGATTTTTGGAATAGTTAATAAACATTATGTTTTTCTTCCACAATAGAAGTCTGTTTTATGTACATCAAAAACGCATTGTTTAGATTAATCACCCCCACAATTACACTGGCCAGCTGTCTGGATTACTGGCTACAGCTTCAGTATCAGCACTTGCTGCTTTATCTCACACTGTTATGTTAGGAAATGGCTTATTTTCTTGAACTTTGTTGATACATCTCTGCTAGCTTGAAAATTTTCTTCTCCTTTTTCATTTTTCTCAGCCTTCACTTGCAATATTATTCCTTATCAACGGAAACATAATTTATTTTTTTTGAGAATCTGTTTTCTTTTTCAAGATTATAGAAGTACATAGATTATTTGGTTGGTCATCCAAACAGAAATAGAAAATATAATACTAAATATCACATTTGCTGGATTCCATTCAAGCCTCAGTCTTGCCTGGAAGACCACTTAAATTATTATGTTCATAGTATTAAAAGGTTTATATTCCCAATTGGTTTTGTAGAGATGGCTTTAAGTAGGATGCAGCTTTGCAGTGCCTTACCCGACCTTTTCATTAAGAATACCAGTTTTTGCTGGTGCTGTCTACCTAACACTCTTGGTGTTCTGCCAGATGATAATTAATGAGGATCAGCTTATTAATAATATAATTTGAATTCTTAGGCCGCTGTGACAGTGCTAGCAGCTCTATGAATTCAGCCAACTTAATGTTTCCAAGAGCATATGTTGTTTTTTATCACACGCATGGCATTGAGTTAGCTACACTAGCAGACACAGATTCCAGATAAGCATATTATATAACTTTTATTAAAGATCTTCTAATGTCCAATTCATGTATTTATCAACATAAAAATAAAATTGCAATATTTTCCCTAGTATAAAGAAGGCACATCCTGAAAATTCTGTACTCCTTATGTTAACTAAAACTCATGTGGAAAACACATGAATTGCAATAGGATACCATCATTTACTGATTGGATGCCAACAACCTGGCGTCTGGTGAACATTCTTTCAATATTTTGGCTTACACTACAAATACCCAAAGGTCTTAGGGATAGATTGCTATTTTCTGGCATCTTATTATTTCATATTTTGCCACGTTAGCAATATTTGAAAATAATGCTAACATTTTGTTCCACTTCCAAGAAGGAAACTTCTCTGACATAAAAGCAACTTCAGTCAGAGGCTTAATGGATTCTCTTCATTTGGGAGATGTGCTTTAATTTGCTTCATTAGCTTTGCCCATAGTTTTTATAATTTCTTTGATAAATAGCTTCCAGCAGAATTGAAAGTATCAGATTGCATTTTAACAAATGCCTACTTTTAAGAAGACCCCATTTTATTAATAGTAACAAAACCTTTTCATTATGATTTATGCTAGTCTGATTTCTATTAAATTTTGTTTTTTATTTGCAATGACAGAATTAAAACAAAAGGGTGCAACACTATTACTAAAATCTAAAGTTTTGACATTGAGTGATTTACCCATTGAGTGATTTACCCATTTTGACAAAAGATAATAAAGTATTCTTAATTAGAATTATATTGCAACTTCTAATCTAAGAAAATAATATATTTTCTTTAAAAATCTATGTATGCTGAGTATCCCTCTATAAGTTGATGATATTAAGGATTGATAATTCCCTTATTTCTATATTCATTTATTGGTAATTTGAATAATGCTATTGGATCTATGAGAATTATGTACCTAAAATCATACCCTGTAAAAACTCAGTTACATTGAATTTTGCATAATTCATCCCTTTCTTAACATATAAATATTTTCTTATTCTTCCAGTAACAATGAAATATCCCCTTTTTGTTCTAATTTATGAATATTCAACTATGCTGACTCTATTTTTTAATCTTTGATTTTTGGCCTAGAATTTATTTAAAATAAGCAATTCCTTGGTAACTGCCTAAAAATTCTAATCATTTTTATTGGGTTTATTTTAGTAAGCACACTAAAATAGACTATTTTAAAATATCTTTTTTCACTGAGGAAAGTAAAAAGAGATTATATCTAGACTCAGAAACAAGAATTTTATATTTACCAAATAACACATAAAAAATTTAAATAGAACTCAAAAATTCAATATCCAAGGATTAAAATATTTTATCTTGTTTATGCATTACTTCTAGTATATTGCATATATGTGGAAAATAACATTATTCTCTGTGATTTATTTTCCAAGGAAATTGTTGCTTGACTTTATATTAACCAAGCTCACATTACTATTTGATGCTCTGTATGACACCACTTTATCTGGTCTCAATGGGATCACATTTTTTGGAATTGTGCTCAAATCCTGTGGATGTTTGTATCTGTCGCCTATCAGTGCTCATCCTCTATTGGATGCACTAACAGAACATTTTCCCAGAATGAGGACCTTGGCATTATTCTCCCTCAAAAACCTCTTCCATTTTCATGGCTTCAGTCATGATCCATATACCCACAATTCCTTATCTGAACATCTAACTCAAAATTCTTTTCATATACAACTTCAAAATGGCTTATGGCTACTTCTATTAATTATCAGGGATTTATGTCTTTGTTGGCTTTGTTTTGTTTTACAGCTGTTTTTTAAATTGTCATTCACTACTTCTTTTATCTGAGGTAGTCATCTCTTTATAACATCATTTAGCTAATTTATGTCCCTATTTCAAGTCTGAATATTGAGGTCATGTTTTCAAAGATAACTTCCCTTATTTTTTTCAATTATTGCCTGTCCCATCATTTCCTTTTATCCTACACTCTAACTTATTTTAAGAACCTGTGTTATATGATTTCATAGCATCAGATACTTTTACATATTTGTACAAGACTATAAACTCTTTGAAGGCAGAGGGCACGTTTATCTTACTAATCTTCATATCTGCAGAATATAGTATAGTGTAGAACATTTTCTACTCTCAATAACAGTTTACATTTTGAGTTATTTTAAAGAGAATTTGCATAAGAGAATATTTACCAATAAAATAGTTGAGGTCTCTATGTGGGTCCCTCACATTTAGTCTTTAATGGCTCCCGAATTTGATTGCATTCATATGTGAAAATGGTATAAGATGATGCATATGCATTTTTGCTGATTAACTATCATCATTCTGTTTATATGATAGCATTTAAAATACAGATAAAGGCCAAAATAGTATTTATCTAGCCTGCTCATTTATCAATGCTCATCAATGTTACTTATTGCCATAAATTTCTTTCCCTAATCACCAATATCTAAAATCAATAACTCTGAAAATATCTTACACAATGTGTCCAACAAAACTCTCAAGTAGTTCAACCAACATTAGTCTTTACATTAATTTCACCATAAGTTAATAAGAATTCTTCTTCTAAATAAAATACAGAAGTAATGACTTATCCCAAACTCTACCTAAAAGCCAATGAATATCTAATACTTTAAAAGTGAATTTTCAACATCCTGCATGTATATGTCTTTGTACCTGATTCAAAATAGATAAAAATCTGTGATCTGAAAGCTAAACTTGTCTTAGGGCCTTTTAATACATCTGACAGGTATCAATTGTGGTGGTTATAATCCTACAATTTAATGTAGAAACAGAAAAAAAGTTTCAGTTCCATCAGTTACTTAAGAAAATAACTTTTTATCAAGTGACATTTTTGGTTATTTATGCTTAAAGTGAAACTTGTTGAGAATCTGTAGACATTAAGACAAAAATAACAGCTTTATTTTCTCCGTTCTTCCATTTGAAATCCTGCTATTATTCTCCAATTTGCTCACTTTCTCTCCTCTTCCGTGTGGACAGATAGTTCTAAAATGCTACATTTTGCCATTTAGTTTATGGGAGAGGTACTTGGAGCCTCTTAGGAGGATTTATTTGTAAATGACTTGATTTAATTCCCTTATTCTACCTTTTGTCATTATGTTTATAGTTTAAATCAGTGTACGAGAGTTAAATAATTATATTAAAATGTGCCAAAATTTATCATATCATTAGAAATAATGATAAAAATCAAGTGAAAAAAAGAATTGACATATTTTTTCCATATAATGTGTTAAACAAACCAATCACTCTTTGTAAATGTATTTTAGATTTTGTGAAGCATACGAACAAAATGAAAATTTACATTAGTAGTGGGAGAAAATTGAGAAAATGAAATGATGGATAAATGAAGTATAATAAAATGATGGCACCTGTTACTGTGAGAAGTATCTTCTTTTCCATGTGTTTTGAATCCTTGATAATTTCAATTTCTAAGTTTTTCAAAATAGTGATATGTGGTTCACTATATTTTCTAAATAAATGTGAATCTTAATTTTACAGTTGTATGCTGTATTACTTCTTATATTCAATGGCATTGAAACCCAAGAAATCTATATGATTCCATGTCATCCAGTGTGATATAGTTGGCATGAAATTTAATATTGCATGAAATTTAGTAACTTGGATTTTTGCAGGATGTATTTTCTTAGTTCCTGATTTATTTTCATACTATTTTTTATTTTGCAATATCATACCAGTTTGATAGATGTTCCAAGTTCTATCAATTTAAATTGTGCACATAGAATTTTAACAAAAATATTTCACTCAAACCCTGAAATTTTTCATTTTTATTTTTTAGATTCAGGAAAAAAATAATTGTCTACTTTGTCCAGAAAATAAAGTACACTGAACTAGGCAATTTAAATTCACTGAAAGAAGTACAGTATAATAGTGGCACTACAAGGACTTTTCATTACATAAGACATGACATAACTCTTACATATTTGGTGCTGAGACTAACATCATTAAGTTGAAAGAAGAGTTAATTGTGTCTGAAATTGTCATTGAATGACTTCTGGGGTAGAAGAGGGACTTTTAGGCAGAAAATCAGTAAACATTAGAAAGAGAGAAGGAAGTGGACTCAGGCTCGAAGTAAGAGATATGAATGCCCGGTGAAGATGAGGGATGTGAAGACCAGACTTCCTATTGTGAAATGAGCACATGTGGCTCAGCAGCCACTAAATATTTTTGAAGGCTGTGCAATATTTCACATTAATATAAAAGCATGAATGATAGAAGATATTTCTAAGAGATGTCATGAAGATGAAAAAATAAAAACTGTGTGTTTATTTCAGTCATCCCTTGGCATTTGTGATGAGAGCCAGGATTGAAATGATGTCAGTGAGAATAAGAACTAATTATTAGGAGATAGGTAACAATTAAAGTACTGTCATGACACAGTGATAGGTTTACATGAGACAAGAAAGGTAGACTCAAGCAATAATCTAGGTCCTATGTATGTCACTAGTAGAACTATGACACCAAAAATAAATGAGACATATATGAGGAAGACTTTTGAGTCAGAAAATAAAAGATTAATTCAGTCTTAAGAGTTTCCCTCTAATATGTGTATGGTATCATTATGCACTCAAAATCCTTAGAATATCTGATCTAGTACATTATTTGGATACAAATAATAGTGTACCTATATTCACTAGATGTAGTTAATTCCTCTAGTAAATATAATAGAACTATAAGTTACTACCTAAAAAAAGCATGATCACTTCTGAACTTGGAGATAGTGAGTGGTAGTACATAGATTCTTTTGAATAGAAAAGCATATCATTAAATTATGTTATGGTAAATTTGGATGAGTGATAGATTCAAAAGCATTTGTTGTTTGAGGGATGCAATATTTGAGGAGAAGGTGAAAAACTGTTGGAGGAGGAGAGGTGCTTCAACAGTCAGTCCACAGAGAAATTTTCCGTTTACAGTGGAGAAATAACTCGGATTAAATATCTAATATTCAAGGTATTTGCTTTCCTTTTATGTATTTTCCCTAGAACCACTTGTCTAGCTTTGTTAGACTCTGTCAGATATTGAGCCTTCCCACACTACATTTGTCAGTGAGAGAAGAAGGCAAGATATTTTCAAAGTTATTAATAAAAGATGCGAAGAGCAATATTCCTTTAGTGCTAGGAAAGATGTTCTTGTTTGTTTCTCTTTCCCTAAGTTACTGCTAAATCAGAAACTCCACAGGGAATGTAGTCCTGGGATAAAGCAACTTCTATGCCCCCCCCAAATTTATATTCATGTATTCCTGATATCCTATTGATTAAGATGGTAATTTCCCTTGTATTCAAACTGTATGACCTGATGTCATCCAGTGCATATATTTTATAAATTCATATGTAAGGCTTACTTTGAGACAGGCACTGCTAGAAGCACCTTATCAATATTTGAATTCACTAGCAACATCCTGAGATAGGTTCTACTATTTTCACCACTTTCAGCTGAGGACAAGGAGCAGAGAAAGGTGCAGGAGTCTTCTGAGTCACATAGCTAGTCAGAGTTACCTTTCCTAAGTTTGTCCTTCTTAGCAAGTACAACGTGACGTATCTATACCTGCAAGAATTCAGGTGTCCCCATTGTCCTAAGGAGACATCCTTAACACTTCTCAGCCTACCTTAAAAAAGAGAGTAGCAGAGTCGAAATCAGGGATGATTCTGGCAGAGACTTCCATGCTTTTCATACATAACAACAATCCACATATTCTGAGAACTGGATTCATTTTCCTTTCATTGAAATAAGACGAAGCAGGTATAAGTAACAAACTCAACCTTTGTTCATTGCTGTGAAATATTTTCTTTCTTTCTTTTTTTTTGAGACAGAGCCTCAAGTGCCCTGGGTAGAGTGCTGTGACATCACAGCTCACAGCAACCTCCAATTCCTGGGCTCAGCCTCCCAAGTAGCTGGGACCACAGGTGCCCACCACAACACCCGGCTATTTTTTGGTTGCATCCGTCATTGTTGTTTGGCAGGCTTGGGCTGGATTCGAACCCACCACCTTAGGTATATGTGGCTGGCACCTTAGCCACTTGAGCCACAGGCGCCAAGCCATGAAATATTTTCCCTACAATTTATTATATGCAACAGCGTTTGGTTTGTGATTTTTTTTTTGAGACAGAGCCTCAAACTGTCCCCCAGGGTAGAGTGCTGTGGCATCACAGCTCACAGCAACCTCCAACTCCTGGGCTCAGCCTCCCAAGTAGCTGGGACCACAGGCACCTGCCACAATGCCTGGCTACTTTTTGGTTGCAGCCGTCATTGTTGTTTGGTGGGCCCGGGCTGGATTCTAACCCACCACTTTAGGTGTATGTGGCTGGTGCGATAGCCACTTGAGCCACGAGTGCTGAGCCTGGTTTGTGATGTTTTATATTTTAAAGAAAAGTGACTGTGTTGTCCTGAATGTGAAGTATTGTAGAAAAAAGGAATGAAGGAGATAAAACAACATGATTAAGAAGCTGAAATTTAAAGCTAGAGATAGGAAATTCACCTTTCTCCATAAATCCCAGGACTCTTCAAGAAAGTGGGAAAGGTTTTTATTATCTTAGCTGATCCTGAAAGAAAAGGAAAAAGGATAGAGAACACGCCAGGCAACGGCAGAAGAGAGGGGGACCTGAACCACGTTCTGAGATTAAGACTGAGCTGGGGAGTAAAGACTTTTTAATGTGAAAGTAAATTGAAGTGTAGACATTGACAGGATTAAATTCTTTTATTGCCTGAAGAAGAAATAGTTTGTTAAGAATTGAGACTGACAACAGAAACTGTGGGATCAAGAGTGGGAAAAAAAGGTCCAGTAGAAACATTATAAAAAGAACAGTGGCAAAATAGCAACAATAATAGTGACAATTGGCTTCTTTATGTTAAATTTATGAAACAGGCTAGCTGTTTGTTGGTTGTCCTGAGTTTTGCACAATGCCAATTAACTTTCTAGAACAATGCTAGATAATGTTGAAGAATTGCCGAAGGACCCCACCACTATCTTTTATTTTCTGATCCTTGATGCGATCCTCCTACCACTATCTTCCCCTTCCAAATGTGATACTCCATAAATGGGGACATCACATTTTCTTTCTAAGGTTTCAATGCTATGAAATTGCCTATTCAAGTTTATGGGATAGGACTGGTCTTTTCATCTGAGGAACTCTTTTTCTGTTCTCATGGCTGACGTCAGTCTTATACCAACACTCTTCCCTCCAGAGATCATTGAGCCTTAACCACATAGAGTTGAGGAACAATTGTGAACAATTAGGAGAATCTTTTAGAGTACTTATAAGTGATAAGATAAATCTATTGACTGTCTTTTCCGTTTCTGTTTATCCTCTAAATAAATATAAATTAATTTTTAAAAATTCAATATCCTAATGTTGCAATTAAACATTTATACCAACTCCCAATTTTTGATAAGAAAAGTAAAACAATAAAGAATAATGCATTTGTAACTGGAGACATGACATTTTCAAAAATGCTTTTCATGTACTATTATTTTGCTCTGTCTTAAATACAGAGAAATTCCTACAATAGCTATTCATCCACTTTATTAACATATCCAATTATTGCTGAATTATGTTGGATTTTGAAAAGAAGAAAATCTTTGACAATCCTTCAATTAGAACCATAAAATTAATTCAGTTAAACACTTCAATTAAGAGTATGTGTGAAAAGGTAGTGGGCTTCCTGCCTCAGAAAAATTCTGAGTGAAATTAGAAGAAATAACTGCATGTTAAAGGCAAATAATTAGCAGGATCATACTGACTATTATCCACGGATTCTGGTTCTTCTGTTTTTGAGTCAAGTGTCCTAATTATATATCTTTTTCATGTGTCATGTTTTCTTATTATCTACATATAATTTTTACCATTACTTTAACAATGTAGACTACTTACTTCTTCCCAAGCCACATATTCAAAAGAAAATGATTGTTATTCTCCATTCAGACAAAAATATTTTGCATTTGTAATGTTATGTGTATATAAACAAAGACAAAGTATATAATAATCTCTCAATACGAGGAAAAGAAAAAGTGACTGAAACTATACATTTGGTACGGACCAAATTTAGAGAAATAAAGGAAATAGGCTGTAATTATTCATCAATCTCTTAAACCTCAAAACTTCATGAATACCATTGTGCCATTTGAAAACATACTAGGTAGAGTTCAAAGTATTCATTTAATATCATGAAATTGACAACACTAACAGAAAATCTTTGAATTTTTGCCAAATGTTGAACTTTATTTTTATAATTTATATGGACATATTTATGTAGGAGACTATTAGCCTTCCACACTACCCTGCACTACCATCGCCCGTGTTGATATTCTCATCTGTGGATTATGTGTACAACTCATTCAAATTTAAACATTGATCATGGAACAATTACCATTGGTATTTCCATGTCACATTGTCTTTCTGTTAAGCATTTTAAACGTTACGATACAAAGATGCTTTAATAGTCTCCTTTCATCGAATAATATTGGAATAGTTATTTCTCTATCCTTTTTCTCCTATAACGTTAGCTGAAAATGAGAAACTTCATGTTCAATAAAATTAGAAATGTAGGAAACACCTATAATTCCAACTGCAATGTATAAAAGATGCCTGAAAAGTACACAGAAAATTAATTTGGGACACTACAAAATATGTTCTCAAAGTGGACTTGGTAGCACAGTAGCTCCTTACTTGGGACAGCACCATTGGTCGGGGAGGTAAGAGAAGGAGGACTGAGCAAGGAACTCAGCAGACCAAGCTGTGCCGACAAGGAGCATGTGTGGTAGGAAAACCACAGCTGGCTACTAGCCCTGCAGTTTCCATAGTAGGTCCCCAGAAGAGAAATGCTGGGTAATTAGTAACTCCACATAAATGTAAAAAGTAAATGGCTTTGTGAAGTATATCTACATATACTTAGTAAAGTTATAGTACCTATAGAAATATGGTCTAAATTATTATATAACCAGAACAAATTGAGAGGGGGGATGGAGAGGAGACCTGTACAATACTATCAGCCTACTGATTTTTTCATCGCTTTTGGCAGAAGTCATGCTATAATTACTGTTCACAGGTTGAAAAAAACTATGAAATAAATAAATCATTAATCTTACATATTTATAGAAAAAATATATAACGGAGTGAATACAATGTTAAGGCTCTCCAGTCAGAACTTGTGTGTGTGTGTGTGTGTGTGTGTGTTTGTGTGTGTATATCCATTCTAACCCATTTAGAGAGAGAGAGGGAGATTTATGAAATTGGCAAATTGGTTCATGCTATTACTGAGACTGGGGAGTCTTATATCTGATGGGTAGGATGGCCAGGTCGAGAATCAGGTAAGAGCCAATGTCACAATTAAAGTCCAAAGACTATCTGCTGGTAGAATTTCCTCTTCTTCTGGGAGGGCCATCTTTCTCTATTCAGGCTTTCCTTCAATGAGGCCCACTCACATTAGAGAGGGTAATCAGCTTTATTCAAAGTCACCTGATTGACTGTGATTGTTAATTGCATCTAAAATATACTTTTACAGCAATAAGTAGATATGTATTTGGCTAAGCGACTGGGCACCATAACTGGTCAAGTTGACACAAATTTTAACCATTGTCCTATCTTAGGGCAGCCTACTAATGGCCAATTTGGCAGCTGACAATAAACCCCTGGTGAGCCTACCTGAGCTCAAATCATCACCCAGCTGACCCCAGCTCACATTGCCAACCCATATGTCTGAGTAGTGTACTAAGCTACTAACTTTCTTTTTATGAGTACAAGCTAACCCATTCTGAAATAACAAATAAATATTAATTTATTTTATTCTAAATTAAAATAAAAAATAAATACTAATTTATTATACTCCAAATTGCCCCACAAAGTTAAGATGCTTCCAGTCCAGGAAAACAGTTTCTTTTTATAAAAACATTAAGTAGACTCTTGTATTCATATTGAAAAGTATTTACATAAGAGCAAAGAAATTCTGGCAAAACAAGATTAATGGATATTAACATATATTATAAAACACAGTGATTAAAGCAATTTACTTTGAGTTAATTTGATTCTGAGTCATAAAAAAATGTTTAAAGCAACAGAAAAAAATTCAAAATGGTTTGAAATGCTCACAAATTTCATGATAGGATACAAATTCAAAAGGAACAAATGGGTTACGTAGCAAAGAGAGTTTGCTTATTTGGCAATAAAACATAGGGAAATGGTATTGATGGAGAAAAGATGGGATTCCTATTTTCCAATACTATAATACATTACAGATAAAAATAGAAAAGAGTAAAAAAATTAATGAATATATTTTTGCCAGAAGAAACTGAAAAAAACTTGAATAATTTTATTATGTATTAGGATTGATTATGCAGAGAAACATAGACATGAAAAAGTAAAGAACTGAATTATGAATAAATTAAAACTTTTTGTGTGAAAACATCTATGATCACAGTCAGAATATAAGCAAATTCTAGGAAGCCATAATTGCAATATCATGACTTTTTATTGATATATAAAAACTAATTTATAAATAGTAAACCATAATGAAAGAGTAACAAGAGACATGAAAATCATGGAAAGACAATTTTCACAAGAGAAAGACAAATTATCTTCAATATTTCACATATATAAGCCAACTCATATATGGATAGCAATTAAAATATGCTGACATTAAAGCTTGACCAAGGTTAAAAAGTTTTACTGTACATAGTGTGGAAAGCAAGGGAAGAGAACTAAGCAGCCATTGTCCTTTGGTGGAATTATAAATTCATATGGTCTCTTTAGAATTATTCAATTTTTTAAAAAATTAAAGGTATGCATAGCCTTTGGTCTGATAGTTACATTGGTAGAAATTAGCCTATGAAAATCCCTAGAATGGACACAATGATGTTTATACAAGTTGACTGAAGGAAAGTTTATGATAATAAAATCCTAGAAACCACCTAAATGGTCTTGAAGAAGGAACTGGCTCAATAGATTAGGCTAAATCTGTGAAACAAAATGGGATAGATCTCTTTGGTCATGTCAATTTCCAAAGGGTAGATATAGGTGGGACGTAATGACATTTGTATGAGAATAAACTTTGGACAGATTAATTGTAGATGGCAGATGAGAGTGGAATAGACACCTATGCAAGATGACATCTGCTTATGAATCCATCTCTATCTATTAATATCTATCCACCTAACTACCTATCTCCATCCTTCTGTCTACCTATGCCCACAAAGTTTTCAATATGTACACACACACACACACACACACACATACGTACACACAAAATAAAATATATATAAAAGACTGAATGGTCACACTAGAAGTTCTGAATTATGTCTACCACTGGGGAAACTGACAAATTATTGCTAAAAGGAAATTAATATTATAAAGTAATATTGTATTTATATTGTCAAAGTATTTATATATGATCATAGGTACCCACTTTAACAATGTAAAAATATTTGATTAAATATTTAAAATTAATATTATAAAGTAAAAATGTATTTATTTTGTCAAAGTATTTATATATGATCATATGTACCCACTTTAACAATGTAAAAATATTTGATTGAACTTTAAAATTTCCTTTTTATTCAAGTTAGGCTGTTAAATTTTACACACTGAAATCTAGTGTAAGGGCTGGGCAGGCGTGATACGTCACCTCAGTGTTTCAATTTCCCTTGGTAGAGTTTCCAGAAACACAGTACCCTGTTAACTTTGAATTTTAGCTAAGAAATGACTTTTTAATGTGACAAATATAGCATTAGGATACACAATTTAACACATACAGCAATCATAGCTTGGATTAAATACATAATGCAAGAATATGATTCTGTAAGTAGGGAGAACATAATATTTGCTACACAAAGCAGAACATTTGTGAGTGTGAAAGTGTTCCTGCCTATAATTACTTTAGGTCAATGGACATAAACAAGGACTACGCCTGGCAAACCGGATTACAAGGGAAGCTTAAATATAATGCTTCACTAGAGGAGTTAGGAGGAAGAAAGGAATGACTGAATGAATTTTGTTAAGGTGAAATACCAAGCGTCAACTATCATTCTCTCTTCGTAATAAAGCTCTTAATGTCTGTTACCTCCTTTTCCCCCTCACCTCTAACTCTGGAAGCACCAGAGTTTATCTCTTACCTGTAGCTACTGTTTAATAACTATGGAGAATGGTGAAGAGGTGAATAATAGCAATTATATATAAAATCAATTTCTTAATACTACTGTCAGAAAGTCAGAGAGAAAGAAGGATCCATTATGTGACTAATTTTTCAATCTTAAAAATAATTGTTGCACATAATTGCTGTATTAATATTTATTGCTCAACTGTTCTATACACTGGGCTCATCTCCTAATCTGCATGAGTACTTACTGTATCACAGAATATAAAGCTGCATTTTTAAGGGACAAGACATAAGTCTGGTAAACTCTAAAGATGGGATTACAGGTTGCGGTTCACAACCATTTGAAGAATATTTAAGGGAAGACTTTCAAATGGCAGTTTCTGGAGGGAGTTACTCTTGAAATGCAGTGACCTGTAAAGAAATTTCTTTTCTTTAAACTTTGTCTGCTTCAAAAGGTTTATTGATTGTGAGGAGGAAAGTGTAAAATTTTGTGTTTATTTTATTTTATTAACCTTTTTTAGGTCTAAGGGAAAAGAAACACTTTAAGGTCTAAAGGCAAAAGAAACACCCTGAGCTCTCTCCTGTCTTTTTGTTTCATGTATCACATACATGAACAGGAAGTGAAAGGAAGCCAAGGAAAGAAGTTCTGTTAACAAGATAAAGAGCATTTAGTTAGTATTTTGTGCACTGTTACCTGTAGGTTATTAACCTTCATAAACCATTCAACTGGCCATCAGTTTGTCTAGCAGAAAAACAATGTAAGTGAAATGCACGTTCAAATAAGAGCAGTATTACAACAATTTATAAAGAATCCATGTAAACACGTGTGGCAGGATACAGCAATACTAAGAGAGAGAGTACAAAGTACAGAGAAGCATAGCAGAACCCTGAAGAAGGCTGTGGACAGGGCTGTCTAAACATGCCTGTGAGCTTCGGGTGAGCAACAGTGCCAGGCTGGGACTTCGCAAAGATACAGATAGTGCAATAAATAAGCTGACCTCAACCTCTAATCTGTCTGTAGTACAGACTCTCTGGGAATCCAGAGAGGCCAAAAAGTCTAAATTTCATAAGCAGGATAAGCCAGACAAGGTAACCTCTGGGATAAAGTGCAGGAGAAAAGCAGAGAGTCAACCTGGAGGGGAAACAGGAGACACATGGCTTTCAACCAATAAATACGAAGCATGCATTCTACAAAGAACATTCTGCTTGGTCCTGGGGAAAATAAACAAGACAACGTTCAGTCTTTCAAAGAAGAAAGACTTATTACAGAGACTTCAGAACGGAGTAAACAGTGAGGAGAAGTGGGAGGGGCTAAATATGACATACATCACTTTCACTCTCACGTGCTTTCAGTCATTTATTTAGAAACTTTAGTAAGGAGATCACTAGGCTCATATTTTCTTATTTCTTATATTCACCCATTAAAAATTTTATATTGTTTACTGTATGCTCTGTGTTATTTCAATTTTTGCCTAATCATTATATCATAGCTGAGGCAGCAGGGACATGTAGGTTTCTATTTTTTAATAAACTCCAGTATTTGGGCAATAAACCATCTCATTTCATTTCAATTAATCCATAAAACAAAGTCACTCTCCCTGTAATTTTTTTAAAACTATTTCTCTCTTTCACTTTCACAGTCTGAATTTAAATCTCAACTTTATTTCCTCTCTTAATCTCTTTCTCGCTCTTTCTCTCTCACATACCCACACACACACACATACACACTCCAAAACCTCCACAAGCAGACATGTGTCTTTGGAATGCAAATTGCAAAGAATTTCTAAAATGAAAAGGTGCAGATCTTTCATGCTTATAAAACTACCTATAGAGTAGATATGATGCAACTGTTCAAGCCTTCAGGAATATCAAGTATTTTAAATTTAGAAAGAGTAGAGAAGGCTTGCAGAAAGACGATAAATAGTTTTCATTTGGGGAAATCACTATAATAAATAAGTTTTTCATTTGGGGAAATCACTTGGGAACTTGGTGACTATGACATTGAATATCCATCCAGTTTAGAAAGACTCTGTATCATAGAGCTGACAGACACTTATTTTATCAGAGTTTTATCAGCAATAGGAAAAGAAGAGCTTTTCAAAGCAGATTTTTTTGTTTCACTTCTCTTGAATATTTAAAGCCTTAAAAAATTATTCTTTATCATTCAAGAAGGAATTTCTATATACAAGCAATGAAAAATCAAAAAAGGAAATTAGTTCCATTTACAACAGCCTATTAGGAATAAAATACCTAGGAATTAATTTCACCAAAAAGATAAGAATCATTAAAAACTACATACCATTTCTAAAAGAAATTTAAAAATCTAAAGCAATACAAAGATAGCCTATGTTCATCCATAGACATGATTCTTAATATGCAAAAGTTTTTCAAATCTACCAATTCATTGCAGTCCCTATCAAAATTTCAACAGCTGTTTCCATTGCAAAACTGCTAAAGTCAACATAAAATTTATATGGAATTGCAAGGTGCCCCAAATAGCAAAATAATCTGAAATAGAAGAACAAAATTGGAGGACTCACACTTCCCTATTTCAAAACTGATTACATGGGTACATAACCAAAACAGTATGGTAGTGCTATCATGTGAACAGTGTGTTTCGGCCTTTAGACAGAAAGATCCAGGAAATAGAAGAGTACAAAAATAAACCCACATATTAAAGCCCAACTGATTTTTTACAAAATTCCATGAGACTAGTAGTCTCTTTAATAAATGATGCTCTAAAAACTCAATTTTCACATGCAAAATAATAAATTTGAACACCTAAGTCCATCCATCAATATAAAATAACTCAAAATAGATGAGCAATCTAAAGATGAGAATCACAACTATGAAATTATTAGAATAATATATCCGGCAACAAGGAGTCTATTAATTAACAGCTGGCCATTCTCAAGTCTTAAAGGAAAAACAAAATCATAAAACAAAGTTCTGGGAGAATAAGTTAATTGAATGTTGACCTTCAGCAGACCATCTGGAGGCAGTCATTTGTCTTAGAGAGTAGTCTGGAGATATACCAGTCCCTGCCTATAGGCCGGCCTCCCCGAAGTTTAGCTCTAAATAATTTCTACATGATAAGGTCCTGAACCACATGGGGAGTCCTATCCAGGTCTTTCAACATTCTAACTCACAAAAAACTTCAAACTTGCTCTCAAAAAATGGGACTGTTTAAAGGCTTACTTATAGGCCTTCTGCCTATATTCTCCATACTTGATCTTAGCCAAAAGGCCGAGAAGTGATCCCGCCTATATTCTCTATGTGTTAGCCATCTCTTTGTAAAATGTTATAATGAATATATGTAAATAAAGGTACATTTAGCTACAATTTCCCATTTGCCACAAGTATGATGGCTTTAGGGATGCCTTTTGGGACACCCTGTTAATATTTTGGCAAATTCTTTTTAGGTGATATTAACATTTAAATCAGTAGACTTCGAATAAAGCAAAGTACTCTCCATAATGTGAGCGGGCCTCATTTGACCAGTTGAAGGCTTTAAACAGGAGAAAGGACAGCCTCTCCAAAGGAAGAGACAATTCTGCATGTGGATTGCATTGGGACTGGAGCAGTTTTCTGTGTCCCCACTTTGCCAGCCTACCTTGCAGATTTTAGACTTGCCAGCCTCTATAATTTCAGGAGTCAATTCCCTAAGGTAATTTAAGGAATATATGTTGATTCCGTTTCTTGTGACAAACCTGACTAATATACCTATCAAGGACATGATTAAGAAAGTGAAAGATAATCCACAGATGAGGGAAAAGTGTTTGCAAATCATATATCTGATAAGAGTGATATAACCAGATCACCTAAGGCACCCCTATTATTTCACAACACAAAAAAAAAAAGGAACAGGCTAGTTGAAAAAATGGGCAAGGGACTTGAATAGGTGTTTATGCAAAGAAGATACACAAAAGCACAGTAAGCAAATGGAAAGTTTTCCACATCCTTAGCCATTAAGGGAATGCAAATCAAAACCAGACCGCAGCTCTCATTCATTTGACAAAAGGGACAAATATCATATGATTCCATTTATATGAAATATCTAAAGTAGACAAATTCATGTAGAAAGAAAGTAGATGGAAAGCTACTAGAGGCTGAAAAGATAAAGGAATGAGGTATTATTACTTAATGTTTATATAATTTCTGATTGGGCTGATTAAAAAGTTTTGGAAACAGTGGAGATGTTTGCGCAATATTGTGAAACAACGAATTCCCTTGAATTTTACACTTTGAAATGTTCAAAATGACAAATTTTATGCTTTTTGTGCTTTTTATAGGCATATTTTTACCAAGATGAAAAGGAAAATTATTGATTCTTGTGTTGCCTCCTGGAAGAGTTTGAATAAATTAGTTGCTATACCTCATCAAGAACCTGACAGTTGAACAACGACATCAAAAATTTGAAGGTGCTGTCCTTTCAGGTTGTTATTTGGTGACGTGTCCTAGAATAGAAGCCTGTGGATTAAGATTCTGGAAGCCAGTGTGGCTGAAGTGGAATGAGGAAGAGAGGTGCAAAGTGAGGTGTGAGAGTTAAGCAAGGCAGATAAAAACAGCACCCTGTGTAATAAGGGTATGCTATATAGAAAAAATAATATAATACGACTTTAATCAATATAGCTCATGCATAGCAGAAGAGCTTGGTGTGCTCAATAATCAGAAAAGCTATTAATAATTTTTTCATTCATTTTCAGTAGAAACCCACTGAAAACATTATAATTTTTTCTTATTTACTCTTATAAAGAATGAGTGGTATCAAAGATTTAAAATGTTTTTCTTGATTGTTCAAAATATTTCTAAATGGATGTAGTAGCTGCCTCTGCCTTCAGTTTGACATATAGGAGTCTGTAGCATTAAAACACACACAGTCCACAAAACCTACTAATTCACTGAGAATCACTTATAATATGTAAATTAACTATGTACACAGTATCATATCCATTACTTCTTTAGAATTCTCTTTTATTCTCTCTCTCTCAGGGAATTGTGACTTATAAACAATAATGTTCTATCTTCTCCCCACCCCCCAAGCATTTATTTAGAAGAAATAAAAAAGACTTTCAGGCAGAGTGCAGTGGCTTACACCTATAATCCTGGCACGCTGGGAGGTTGAGTCAGGTGGATTGCTTGGGGTCAAGAGTTTGAGATCACTATGAGTAAAAGTGAGACCCCGTCTCTACTAAAAATATAGAAAATTAGCCTACCATTGTGATGAGCTCCTGTAGTCCCAGCTCCTTGGGAAGCTGAGGCATGAAGATTGCTTGAGCCCAAAGTGTTTGAGGGTTGCTGTGAGCTATGATGATGTCACAGCACTCTACCCAGGGCTATGTCTAAAAACAATAACAACAACAACAAAAGATTTTCACTTATATTGACTATCAGAATTCTTGGTATAAAGTAAAAAGTGTAAGAAAACTCTTCTCAGATTAAAAGAGAGAGAGAGACTATTCTGTTTTTAGCACCCTCCTTCTCCCGTAGATAAAACAGTATCACAACACATTCTACATATATACATGCCCACAGACCAAAATTATGATATTTGTAAATCTCCATGATTTTGATATTGGCAGTAAATGAAAGCTTGTTACTCAGTCTTAGCCCATACAGATAAAAAATATTAATAAGAAAAGATTCCTGTGTCTTTATCTGTTCTTAAAGTATTTCATAATTTAAAAATGAGTTATCCTTCCTTTAAAATCAGTCATTCAGGTTGGCAGACTTTCTAAAAATATGTGTTCAGTGCATACTAGAGACCCATTGATTCTCATTTCCTTGTGATTTAGAGGTCTATGGCTACTCAGTGAAGATCATTGATTAGAGACATCAGAGGAATTAAGTTCAAACAAGAATGGATATGAAAATTCTCATCCTTACTAGCCCTGCAATCTTTTCATTATTTTGAAATAGAGCAATAAACCCAAAGTGACCTCAAGTAGTATACAGTGGAACTCATAGACTCCAAAGGTGAAAGTGACATCCCACCTAGATTGAATGCTTCCTTAAAGGAAACGGTTTTCAAGGAGCAAAAATGGTCCTAGAACGTTTCCATGTTCTTCCCAAAGTTCCCCACTCCCTCTGACCTGTCTTTTATTCAGTCTATGTATAAGGACAAACAGCAATTAAAAATAAAAGGCTTAATTCTTCTTCTTGAAAAACAGGAAATTCTCCCTCCCCTCCTGTTTCTGTTTGCATTTATTTTAGAGTCATTTTAAGTCCTTTCTCTCTTTGAAATGTGCAGAAATCTTTCTGAAGACTAGATTGCCATTTTGTCAGCATTATTACCTAGGAAGGTCCTGTACAAGAACATGGCAGCCATCTCTGTAAAATCAAGGAAGATTGTCACCCTGTCTCCCAGTTTCTGTGGGAAGGTAGGATTCTAATTTTCCTGGGTGTCTTGCTCCAATTGCCAAACTACCTCTTGTCATAAAGATAGGTGAAGTGTGTCTTCCCTCTGGATAAAGTCAGTTATTATTAGCTAACATATATTATCACCCCAATTACCAGGTAAAGTCAGATATTCTGTGGGACAAATGGTGCTATCAAGTCCTCCTGAGGACTAGTTATTGTTTATCTTTAAAATGTGTATGGAATGAATTGCAACTATTTGGCTAAATAGAAGGGTAAGATTTCTTTCTGTCTTTCCAGTGTCTTAATGGATTGCCTGTGATGTACATCACATTCTGGTTTAATGCTTATTCAATAATAAATGATGTTTTCTGTCTCTAGCACTTTTGTGGTGAGGATTTCTGGGTAGGGAGATTTTGTTTTTAATGACATTTTCCCAACAGACTAGAATTCTCTGTCTTTTTTACCTCTTTCCCTCTTCCTCATTTCTTACCTTTTATCTCTTGCTTTATACCTTCAAAAATTGGGCATGTATATGTGCCAGGAACTGCACAAAATATAAGCGATAATTAACATTTGTTTAAAACTTAATTCAATTCAGCAAAGCTGTATGTTGCACTGATTGGGAAATAACTACCTTGATTGGGACTGATTTGCCCAAAGCTCAGTAAGATCAGCCATTGTCCTCAAGAAACTGACAGAGGAGAGACAATGAATAAATAATTGCAATGCACTATGGTTAATGACACGATTGCATGTACACAAGGTCCTTTGCAGTGTAAGAGGTTCAGAGGTCCTGACTCCCGAATTCAACCCCACTTTAGCATTTTTAAGACCAAACTTCTCTGTGTCTTAAGTCTAAGTAATATAATAGTGCCTGTCATGTATAGATGTTGTCAGGATTCAAAGAATTTTGTATATAAACCCTTTAAAGAATGTTTCACATAAAATAAGCCATTTATAAGTTGGAGCCATGAATAGGATTTTTTAAGGAAGAACAGTAATAACCCATGCTGGATCATGGTTTCCAAGAATTTTGAATACAGGCAAAGTAATGACTTCAGACAATACTGTGTATGTGGAGAAGCAACTGCAACTCGAGATTTTGGCAGGTCAAGTTGCAAACACGCAGTGGAGTCCTCTCCAGGACTTTCTCTGCCATATTTAAGAAGTTGTTCTTCAGTACAGAGTTATGGAAGTAGTTTAGCAGAGAAGTGGGACAAGATGTGGGGTTAGACATAACATAACACCAATTTATTGGAAGATGGATTTTGAATCATTGGGAATAGAAGACATGATAATAATAAGGTAAGATGTAACAAAATGGTTGTATGAGGGCCTTATGCCCCCCAACTCCCAAAGTTACTTTTCCATGATATTGATCAGTCCTATAGCTTATAAACTCAATTTCCCTTATTTAAAGCTCCTGAATTTTCGCATTAAGAAAAATAATATTTTTTTCTGATTTTATATGTTAATTTTTATGTGTTACTGTTGCTTGTTATACTAAATTAAATCATCAAATAGATGCATTGAGTTTTTCTTGTCTCTTAAAAAAGAGACACACAATACAATACAATGTCTATCACACTGAAATAAATTAAGATACCCATCATCTCAGATAGCTACTCACCCTGCCCTACCTCAGGGCATGAGCAGCCATAATGTAATGTGCTCATTTACAAAAATTTCTGAATACACTGTCCTTGACCGTAGCCCTGGGGTTATACATTTAGACTTGTTCATCCTACTTACCTGCTTTTCTGTGTCTTTTGACTTTTGTCTCCTCACACCCCCAATCCTTATACCCACTGTTTTTTCCTCTATCTTTGTGTATTTGTCCTTTTTAAATTTTTTTTTTCTTTCAGATTCCACTTAAAATAAATAAGATCATGCAATATTTTCTTTCTGGACTTGGCTTATTTCACTTTGCATAGTGTCCTCCAGGTCCATTTGTTGTGGCGAATGGCAAGGTATCCTCCTTTTCTTAAGATTGAAAAACTTCCTAGCACATATGTACCAGACTTTCTGCATCCATTTGTCTGTTGATGGACCCCTAGGTTCTTCCCATATCTTGGGTATTGTGAATAATGCTGCAATGAGCCTGGGAGAGCAGCTGCCTTAACGAGGTGGTGATTTCAGTTTGGGGGCATTTATTTCTAGAAAAAGGATTGCTGTGTCACATGATAATTCTATTTTTAACGTTTTGAGAGCTTCTATAATGTTTTCCATAACACTAATTTAAATTCCTAAGAACAGTATATAAGAGTTCCTTTTTCTTCATACCCTTGCTGACACTTATTATCTCTTGTCTTTTGAGAATGCACGTCCTAGCAGGTGTGAACTAATATCTTATAGCGATTTTATTTTCTTTGATGATTGAGATAGAGGATCTTTTAATATTCCTGTCAGCTGACTTTTTTATTGTCACTGAAGAAGTGTCTACTTAGGTTCTTTTTCTATTGTTTAATTGGATTACATACTTTCTTGCTATTGATACCAGAAAAGTGACGCCCCAGCCAGCTCAGCTGAGCAGGGCTGGGGGACCTGCCACTTCTGTCTTGATGGCAGCAGCCAGCAAAGGAATTGGCAGGCTGGAGTAAGCGGGGGAGCCTCCCTCCCCCACCAGAGGCTCCAGTAGAGTGGTGCTAGAGGACCTGCTGGCTCTGCCTTGGCAGCAGCTGGCACAGAAACTGGCAGGCTGGAGCCAAAGGGGGAGCTTTCCTCTCCCACCAGAGGCTCCAGTAACAAAAAAGACCAGGCTGATCAGGGGAAAATGCTGGCGATTCCTCCAGTGCATCCCTGATTGGTCCATTTTCAATCCTGCTCCTGACTGGTCTATTTTATAGACCAATCAGCT
>CAUYTI010021957.1:0-48445 GCA_963575145.1 Galago senegalensis
CCCGGTTGTTTCCTTTGCTTTTTTAAAAACCCTTTTCCCTTTACTTCTTTTTGTTGTTTTAAATAAATTTTCTTTTTCTTTTTTTTTTTTTTTTTTTTTGAGACAGAGCCTCAAGCTGTCCCCCTGGGTAGAGTGCCATGGCATTACAGCTCACAGCAACCTCCAACTTCCTGGGCTCAAGCGAGTCTCCTGCCTCAGCCTCCCAAGTAGCTGGGACCAGAGGCGCCCGCCACAACACCCGGCTATTTTTTGGTTGCAGCCATCATTGTTGTTTGGCGGGTCCGGGCTGGGGATTCGAACCCGCCACCGTAGGTGTACGTGGCTGGCGCCTTAGCCGGTTGAGCTATAGGCGCCGAGCCATAAATTTCTTTTTCATGTGTCAAAATAAAATATTTTGAAATAAAAAATGTAGAGAAACCCAAGGAAAAAGTTGTTCAGATCACACATGCAGTAAATAAAGACGCCATGATTCAGTCTCAGGCAAGCTGGTTCCAGGACTCACAACTAGTCCACGGACTCTCCTGGTGACTTTTCAATTCTTTATGTGACCTGCAAAAGAGATGCCCTGTTCTTCCTTCCTTTCATGTTTGCATTTATAATAAATTTCTAACACCTGAAGTCATTTGAAAGCATATGTCTCTACTTTTGCAATCTGAAAAAGCCTCTCTCATGTGATGTCTTCATACATATGTACATGTATGTGTATGTGTGTGTACGCACACACATACACAAACACACACACACACAATCAATCCACTAGCTGTGCTGGTGTTCACGTAGCCATTCCAGAGAGATAGAAAGTAGATAAAGAGTTGTCCAGGATGGGCTGGGGAAAAATGACGACTAGTAGGCCCAGGGTATCTTTGGGTAAAAAGAAGGAAATAATTTTAGTCACATTGACTCAAAATTCTTATTAGATTTACAGCATATCAATTCTGATGGAGATGCATATAGGTAACATATAAATCTTAGTGAATATACACGTAATATATACATGTTTTTTAAGCTAAACAACTCTGATGGAGGAAAAAGGATAAATGTATTGAGTTTTAATTCTACCTATATGCTATAGGGCACTATCTGTGAACTCTAGAGTCAATTTATAATTTATCTCTAAGGAAGAGTGGGTGAATGTTAAGTAATGGTTTATTTTATCACCCACTAAAAAACCTGTTCATCAGATGTAGGTACCAGACGGGTGATTCACTGAAACTCACTCCAATTTACACTTATTTTCATGATCAATAATGACAAATATTTTTTATTTGGTTACTGGGGAAATCTAAGAGCATAAATTCCAGGGAATTGGTGAAATAGTCTCTTAGGGTAACCTTATTCCCCTATGACAACCAAAATAGAAGCTTTGAAAGACCTAATATTCCACCCTATTCCACCACTAGTTTGTTATAGGACTTGGTAATCAAGTGTACAGAAAAAAAATTAATTTGTTTTTCCTTGAGACAGAGTCTCACTATGTCACCCTCATAGAGTGCTATAGTGTCACAGCTCACAGCAACCTCAAACTCTTGGGCTTAAGTGATTCTCTTGCCTCAGTCTCCCAAGTAGCTAGGACTACAGGCACCTGCCACAATGCCCAGTGACTTTTTTTTGTTATAGCTGTCATTATTGTTTTTAGCAAGCCTGGGCCAGGTTCAAACCCACCAGCCCCAGTGTATGTGGCCAGTGCCCTAACCACTGAGGACTGGTGCTGAGCCCAGAAATGTTTACCATGTATTTATGCTATGACAAGTGAGCAGTAAGGAAAATTTTCTTAAAAAGAAGAATCACCATGAATGGATTAATAAATTATGATATATGCATACCATGGAATACTATATAGCATTAAAAAAGATGGAGACTTTACCACTTTTATGTTTACATGGATGAAGCTGGAAAATATTCTTAGTAAAGTATCTCAGGAATGGAAAAAAAAATCCAATGTACTGAGTACTACTGTGAAACCAATTTATAATCATTCACACTCTTATATGAAAGATGAATCACAACTATAGCCCAGGATGAAGGAGGGAAGGGGGAAGATGGGAAGGGAGAGGGGTGGCTTAATAGAGGGAGGGTTAATGGTGGGACCACACCTATGGAGCATATTTAAAGTGTACAAGTCAAATCTATCAAGGATAGAACACACGTGTCTTTTTTTTTTTTTAAGAGACAGATTCTCACTTTGTCACCCTCAGTAGAGTATGTGGCATCACAGCTCACAGCAACCTCCAGCTCTTGGGTTTAGGCAATTCTCTTGCCTCAGCTTCCCAAGTAGCTGGGACAACACATGCCTGCCACAATGCCCAGCAATTTTTTGTTGCAGTTTGGCCGGGGCCAGGCTCAAACCCACCACCCTCTGTATCAGGGGCCAGCACCCTACTCACTGAGCCACAGGTGCTGCCCAGAACACAAATGTCTTAACACTGTGATTAAGTAAACCAGATGAAAGCTATGTTAATTGATTGGTTGTAAGCACTCCAATTTGTACAAATAATCAACACATTGAATCCACCAAGGCATAAATGTATTCATGATCTATGTATATGTGACTTAATAAATGGGAAAAAAATCACTCACAATTCATCACTTTACCAAACTACCATTTTGCATTTCTGTTTTTTGTTTTATTGTGGTTTTTCTTAATACACATATTTAATCATAGTGAAAATGCATTTTCTTTTTTCTTTTGTTTTTTGAGACAAAGTCGCACTTTGTCACTGTGGATAGAGTGCTATGGTATCATAGCTCTCAGCAATCTTAAACTCTTAAGCTCACGCCTCAGCCTGCCAGGCAGCCAGGAGGCACATAAGGCATTTACCCGCACCCTCAGAACTATCCTTGCTTTTTCAAAACTCTTTTCCCTTTATTTCTATCTATAGCTATCAAATATATTTCTTTTTTCTTATGTGTCTTATTTGTCTTACAGGTACCTGCCACAACACACGGCTATGTCTTTTGGGGGTCTTTTTAGAGACAGGATCTTACTCTTGCTCAGGCTGGAGCTTGAGCAATTCACCTGCCTTGGCCTCCCAGAATGCTGAGATTACAGGCGTGAGCATGGCGCCTGGCTGAAAATGGACTTTCACATTCCCTTTTTTGTTTAACAAAGCAAAAAATCATGATCCTTTGGCACATTTTTATAATTACCTGAATTTTTTATTGTATTGAAACACCATGCATTATTCAACCAGTCCCCCGTTGTGGGGGACGTAATTTATTTGCTTTCAATTGATCGTTAATACATTATAAATATGACAGCAACAAACATCCTAGGACATTAATTTCTTTCTGTTGAGTTATTTGTTTTCAGATGAATTTCTAATATTAGAATAACTGAGTTATAAAGAAAATTATATTCCCATTTATATGAGGGTTCTCATATACTAACACTGTTAACCAACACAGCTATACTGATTTGGCATGCCTCTCACAGTTTATGAGAATCTTTAAAATCTTGCAAAACCTCATCTCAAATGAAGTTTACATCCTGGATTATATTTTTATGATTAAATGTGACCAAAGTAATATGATGTAGCAGAATGGACATTTGCGGCAATATTTTGTCTTGCAACAACGTTGAAGAGTTCCCCAAGTCAATAGAACATGTCCTGAGGAATTCACTATAAATAAGACCTGAGATTAATGATTAACCAGCTCAGAAGAAAGCATTTGGCTTGATTCTTTCTGGAATTTTTGGAGAAATGGAAACTAATACTGACTACCGTGGCTGAGAAGTTCAAAGAAATGGGAAGCCAGGACTGAAAACCCTTAGCTGACTCAGAACTCAATTGTGCAATCATTCAACACATATCTAGTTTACAAAACCTTGCCATGTTCTGAACGTTTGTGTCCCACATTCGTATGTTAAAACCTAATTCCCAGAGGGACAGTAGTAAGAGGCTAGGCCTTAGGGAGGTAATCAGATCATAAGGGGAGAACTCTCATAAATGGGATTCGGGTCCTCATTAAAGAGGCCCAAGGGAAGCGGCTGGCCACTTCCACCACTGAGGACACAGATAGAAGGGGACATCTATGCAGAAGCAAGTCCTCAACAGACACAACTGCTACCGAGACTCCAGAACTGTGAGAAATAAGTTTCTGTTTTTGATAAGTTGCCAGTCTATTGTACTTTCTTACAGCATTCCATATGGACTAAGAGCAAAACTTTTGGTATTAAAGGCAAATAAGTCTCCCCAGTGAGGCACTCAGAGGTGAGTGGGAGCTCAGTGCAGGATGCAATGAGGGGACACAGGGAAGATACAACCAAGGCTGCGGCTGCCTACTCCATGGAACATCCACACCAGGCTGAACCTGCCCACCTGTCCCTTAGTACTAGAATTCCCAAGTTTTAGCTGAAGATAGAGTCACCCAGAATAAAATTCATTTCCCACCCTCCTTTATCAATGAAGTCTGACTGTGAGACCAGCGAGACCAGTGGTTAGTGACTGGTGCGATGGAAGAGAAATGTTGAGTGGCAGCTTCAACAAAACTCATTTTAAGACAGTTGACAGGCGAGGCACTGATCCCAGCACTTTGGGAGGCTGACATAAGAAAATCACTTGACACTGGAGTCTGAGACCCGTCTAGGCAACATAGCAAAACCCTGTCTCTACAAAAGAATTTTAAAAGTTAGCTGGGCATGGCGGCATGTGCCTATAGTCCTTGTTCCTAGGGAGGTTGAAGCAGGAGGATCTCTTGAACCCAGGAGTTCAAGGCTGCAGTGAGCCATGATTATACTACTGCACTCTAGCCTGGGCAATAGAGTGAGACCTTTTCTCTAAAAAAATAAATAAATAAGGGCAGCGCCTGTGGCTCAGTAGGTAGGGCACTGGTCCCCCGAAGAGTGGCAGGTTCGAACCCAGCCCCGGCCAAACTGCAACAAAAAATAGCCAGGTGTTGTGGCAGGTGCCAGTAGTCCCAGTTCCTCAGGAGGCTGAGGCAAGAGAACCACCTAAGCCCAGGAGTTGGAGGTAGCTGGGAGCTGTGATGCCACGGCACTCTACCAAGGGCCATAAAGTAAGTCTCAAAAAAACAAAAAAAAAGAATAAATAAAAGTAAACAGCTGATGCACACACTTTACACTTTTTCCTTCAACCTCTCTGTTGACATTGAAAATCAGTCATGAAGAGTGGTGCCCAAGCTGACATCTCGGCACATGAAAAAGGGATCTAGGTGTCAGCTAGAAGAACTCGTGTCTATAAGATACTTTATAGTGTCTTCGTTCTAACAGAGTAAATAGCCCACATCCAGTATTCTTTTTTTTTGAGACAAAATCTCGAGCTATTGCCCTAGGTGGAGCACCATGGCACTACAGCTCACAGCAACCTCAAACTCCTGGACCCAAGCGATTTGGGACCAGCTCATAGCAACCTCAAACTCTTGGGCTCAAGCAATACTCTTGCCTCAGTCTCCTGAGTAGCTGGGACTGCAGATGCCCACGACAATACCCAGTTAGTTCAAACTTTGCTTCTTAAAATAACAGTAAATATTCTTTACCTTACACAACTTTTGAGAACTAAAAATCTGGGTGGTTTTTGCTCAAGTTCTCTCAGACGTTGCAGTCAAGATATGGACCACAGCTGCAGTTACCTGACGCCTTTATGGGCTCAAAATGCACTTCAAAACACCCTGTTCACAAGCCTGGTTTGGGCAGGAGGTCCCACTTACCACATAGATCTCTCCATAGATTGCTCAGTGTCCGCACCACATGGTAGCTGGTTTCCCGCAGAGGAAGTCGTCTAAGCAGCAAGATGAAGCCATAATATTTTCTATGACTTTGCCTCAGAATTCACACATTGTTACGTTTTCAATGTCCTACTGTTTATCCTACATATTGTTTATATGGTTCTACTCAATATACAAAGTACACAAAGGTGAGAGTACCAGGACAGGAACATCACTGGAGACCATCCTATAAACCATAGGCTTACAAATCTCAGCTGTGGTTAAGACCAGTCAGAAAACTCTAGTTGTGCTTAAGAATAACTGGCTGTCTTTTGAGCATGAAAGAATCTTACTGTAGAATTAAAGATGCATGTATAGAATTAAAGTGGACTTCTGTTGTTGTTGTTGAGACAGAGTCTCACTCTGTCACTCTCAGTAGAGTGCTGTGGCATCACAGCCCACAGTAACCTCAAACTCTTGGGCTTAGGCAATTCTGCAATTCTCTTGCCTCAGCCTCCCGAGTAGCTGGGACTACAGGTGCCCACCACAACACCCTACTATTTTTTTGTTGCAGTTTGGCTGGGGCCGGGTTTGAACCCACCACCCTTGGTATACAAGGTCGGCACCCTACCCACTGAGCCACAGGCGCTGCCCAAGTGAATTGGTTTAAATTTCATAAAACTTTAGCACTACTCTTTTGCCTTCCTAAACTGACTTTCTTTTTCTTCTGTGGCTACCAGAGGCCCGATTCAAGAAAAAATTCCCTAAAGCATAATTTACTCATTATCACTAAAAATACTTATTATCCTACTCATGTGAATATTTTATTAAAAGCATCCCTCTGAATGTTTTATGTGTATGAATCTTTTTTAAATCAATCACACTGTACTTCCTTCTAGGATAGAATTCTGTGAAGTCCATATCCACACTAATGAAGCAGCAGCTACATGTAGAAATCATGGTTCGCTCAACAAACTCAGAGTCTTAAGTGGGAGACATACTGATGTGAAAAAGTTAGTTCAGTAGAACGTGCTAAATACAGGACTTGAATAAGGCACTGGGTACTGGGTGTCCGTCCCGCTTCCAAGCTTGTGCACAGAATTGGGCACCTAAGTTTAAAAAATCATTAGTTTAAGGTTTTAATCAGTTGTTGATTGTAATCAATCAGACATTGATTAATTAAGAAGGTTTCAGAGTTTTGTTTTGTTTTTTAAACAAAATCCTCCTTAAAGTAAAACTCCACTAGTGTTATGTAAAATATTAATGGGTGTTCCATTCTTCTTCATTATTATAAAGTACTGAGATTTATAGTTTTCATTACTAGTGGAACAAAGCTGAATAATTTAGAACATAACACCAAAAAGTGACCCGTTCAAGTTTACTTACTTAGGCATGTAAATGGAAGAACCAGAATTAAATAGTCGTTGTTTTGACATCTAGTTTAATCTGCCCATATTTTCATAGTTCCTTAAATGACCTACATAAACATTTGTGCAGTGTATTTTACCGTGATATTGAGAAAAGAAGTTTCAAAAACAATCTCTTCATGACTAAAGCTTTGTCCAATTAAGTTTCCTTTACTCCCATATGCTGATGGCAACTCACCACCTATGAAACGCTTTCACTCGCAGTGGTCAATACTGACCACACAGATGAGGAGCCGTCCTTCCCAATGTGAACGGACTGAGGTGGAGTTGGGGGGTGCATGAGCCTTGCCCTTTTTCCATAATACAGTGGCATCATCACAGCTCACTACAACCTCAAACTCCTAGGGTTCATTAACCTTCCCACTGTTTCTTGTATTGCTGGAACTACAGGTGTGTGCCAGTAGAACTGACCAATTTTTTCTGGTTTTTGTAGAGATGGGTGTCCTGCTCTTGCTAAGACTGATCTTAAACTCCTAAGCTCAAGTAGTGATTCTTCCACCTCCACCTCCCAGAGTGCTAGGATTATAGGAATGAGCCACCATGCCTGGCTAGGTTTGCCCTTTATCATCTGCTCTTGTTGTCCTGGTCATCTTCAAGTGCCTGTTATCTCTACTGAGATAGAGGATTCTAGCAACAGTTCCATTGTACATCTTATCTTAGGAACATATGAACTTAGGGAAACACTTGGTTTCCCTAAGTAGGCCTTTAATAGTGATGGCAGATCCTGTCAACATCTCACACAGGTTTTGTATCTTCTCCAGTAAAATCCTGTCTGGGAGCATCAAGAAACTCACTCTATTACCAAGTCTCTTTATGCCCCTGTCCTACTTGTTCCCTTATCCGTTTCCTTCCAGAAGTAGTATCAAACTGTATATCTCTAATAATTCCTCTCACTTAAAATTAGAACCCTCTCTCTACGGATGATGTTTTCCTTGTGACCTGTACATGGCAGGTCTATGTGGCAGAAATTTTCTCTGTCCAACTGAGTGTTTGCTCTATATTTACTTTTGGGTGATTCTATGTCTTTCCATTTTATCAGACTATTACAATTTTGAATTTAACCTCAAACCTTATTGTATTAAGTGCTATGAAACTCAGTGCAGTTACTCACACCTATAATCCTAATACTCTGGGAGGCCGAGGCAGGTGGATAGCTGAGCTCATGAGTTAGAGATCAGCTTGAGCAACAGTGTGACTCTGTGTCTACTAAAAATAGGAAAACTGAGGCAAGAGGATCACTTGAGCCTAAGAATTGGAGGTTGATGTGAGCTGTGATAATGCCATGGTACTCCACCTAGGGCTGTAGCTTGAGACTTGGTCTCAAAAAAAAGCGACTCAGTACAGTTTATGCTGAATTGTGCAAATAATAATTATTATTTAGGCTTGTCTTTTAAGGAGTTACTCCTCTTTGTTAATTCAAGTTTAGAAAAGTTGGAAAATACACAGATCATATAAATATAAAAAGATTTCTGGTTGAATAATCATTATGGACACCTGATCTAAGTCATTCATTTACAGATAGATACAGATTTATTCCAAACTATAGGAAAATGTTCATCTTAATTTTCCTGATTATGTCAAAAGGTAATTGACTCATCTATATTTGATACTACTAAATTCCAAAAGTGTCAAAGGTTTACATATAAAAAATGAAACTACAGAATACTTAGAAGAGAACAAAAGAAAATCCTTTACAACTTCTGAGTACAGAAGGTTTTTCTAAATATGATTCAAAATTAAGAAGCCATAAAAGAAAAGTTTTCTAGGGTTAATATGTTCCCATACAGGAAAAAGGAAAAAGAAAAAGTCAAAGGGACAAGTTCAGTGGCTCAAGCCTGTAATCCTAGCACTCTGGGAGGCCGAGGTGGACAGATTGCTTGAGCTCAGGAGTTCAAGACTGGCGTGAGCTAGAGCAAGATACTGTCTCTAAAAATAGCCAGATGTTGTGGTGGGCACCTATAAGTCCCAGCCACTTGGGAGGCTGAGACAAGAAGATCACTTGAGCCCAGGAGCTTGAGGTTGCTGTGAGCTTTAAAGCCATGGCACTCTTTTTTGAGACTCTATGGAAGGAAGGAAGGAAGGAA
This sequence comes from Galago senegalensis, assembly GCA_963575145.1. Classification (NCBI taxonomy): domain Eukaryota; kingdom Metazoa; phylum Chordata; class Mammalia; order Primates; family Galagidae; genus Galago; species Galago senegalensis. Next base: position 9,176 of record CAUYTI010021957.1, read on the forward strand.
GGAAGGAAGGAAGGAAGGAAGGAAGGAAGGAAGGAAGGAAGGAAGGAAGGGAGAGAAAGAAAGAAAAGTCAAAAAATTTAATATTTAAAAAACTTCTGGCCAGATGTGGTAGCTCACGCCTATAATCTTAGCACTCTAGGAGGCTGAGGTGGGTGGATTATTGGACTCATGAGTTTGAGACCAGCCTAAGCCAGAGTGAGATCCCATCTCTACTAAAAATGAAAAACTGAGGCAAGAGGATCACTTGAGTCCAAGAGTTTGAGGTTGTTGTAAGCTATGATGCCATGGCACTTTACCAAGGGTGACAAACTGAGACTCTGTCTCAAAAATAAAATAAAAAATAAACTTCTGAAACACACACCCATACAAGAAAAACAGAAGACAAACTAGCAAAATAAAAAGAAATTACAACATAAATTGCCGTGTTAATTTTCCTACTACACAAAAAAAGCTCCTAAAAATCAATAATAGAAAGAACTACCCCTCAATGGGCAAATCATATGAACAGACAGTTTAAAATGTGGAAACTAAATAAACATAAGAATAGAAACTGGCCTCATTCATAATAAAAGAGGTACGAATTAAAATTACACTGAGATATCATTTTTGTTTTATCTAGAAGATTGACAAAAATGCATAAGTTTGAAATATACCTGTGGGAAAATAGCCTTTCTCTGCTTCTAGGACTATAAATCTGGACAACCCCTAGGAGGACAACTGGCAATATTAACAAGTTAGTAAACGCACACAGACATCGTTCTAGCTATTCAGGAATTCTTCTACCAACATACTTGTCTATTCACAAAATGACTCTGTGCAACTTTATTTATTGAATCATTGTGTATAATGGCAAAAACCTGAAACAACCTAAATGTATACCAATAGAAGACCATTTATATTAATTATGGTACATCCTCACAACCACTCTATAACTTTAAAAGAGAATAGAGACTGAAGGAACTTTATGTATAATAGGATAAGATTGCCAAGAAACTATTTTTAGTGAATAAACAGGAGAATGGAGGTACAGACAGACGCGGGAAAAGGACAGGAGAACTATTTCTGAACAGTTTTTATATATTTTGGTTTTTGAACAATGGAACTGTATTACTAGTCCAAAAATTTGGGTATAAAAGACAATTTAAAGGGTGAGTTAAGCAAAATTAGGAAAGCAGGTTAGTGAAGTTAGATTTGTCTTGTCTTTTCCTTTTTTCTTTTTGAGACAGAGTCTCATGTGGTCATCCCCTGGTAGAGTGCTGTGGCATCATAGCTCACAGCAACCTCAAACTCTTGGGCTCAAGCAATTCCCTTGCCTCAGCCTCCCAAGTAGCTAGGACTACAGGTGCCCACTGCAATGATGTCCAGCTAGTTTTTCTTTTTTTGGAAGCGGGGAACAGAGTCTCACTTTCTTACATCTGGTAGAGTGCCATGGCATCATAGCTCACAGCATCCATAAACTCTTGGGCTCAAGCAATCCTCTTGCCTCAGCCTCCCAAGTAGCTGGGACTACACGTGCCCACCACAATGCCCAGCTATTTTTTAGAGAGGGGGTGTCCCTCTTGCTGGTCTCAGACTCATGAGCTTGATCAATCCAACAACCTTGGCCTTCCAGAGTGCTGGGATTATAGGCATGAGCCACCACACTCAGCCTGCCCAGTTAGTTTTTCTGTTTTTAGTTGATATGGGGGTCTCATTCTTGCTCAGGCTGGTCTTGAACTCCTGAGCTCAAACAATCCACCCTAGTTGCCTCCCAGAGTGCTGGGAGTGCCTCCCACTGTGCTCTGGCCTTGTTGCATTTCTTTTCTTTTTTCTTTTTTTTTTTGAGACAGAGCCTCAAGCTGTCCCCCTGGGTAGAGTGCCGTGGCATCATGCTCACAGCAACCTCCAACTCCTGGGCTCAAGCGAGTCTCCTGCCTCAGCCTCCCAAGTAGCTGGGACCACAGGTGCCCACCACAATGCCCGGCTATTTTTTGGTTGCAGCCGTCATTGTTGTTTGGCGGGTCCGGGCTGGGGATTCAAACCTGCCACCTTAGGTGTACATGGCTAGTGCCTTAGCTGGTTGAGCTATAGGCTCCGAGCCATACTACAAATTTTTAACTGTCTTTATAAACAAGCCTCTCGTGAGTAGATTAACATGAGTGAGTCACCTCAAAGCCCTATCAACCCTGGCAGAAGAGAAAATGTCACTGGCTTGGCGCTCGCAGCTCGGTGGTTAGGGCACAGGCCACATACACCAGGGCTGGCAGTTCAAACCTCGCCTGGGCCTGCTAAACAACAATGACAACTACAGCAAAAAAATAACCAGGCATTATGGCAGGTGCCTATAGTCTCAGCTACTTGGGGGACTGAGGCAAGAGAATCGCTTGAGCCCAAGAGTTTGAGGTTGCTGCTGTGAGCTATGATGACGCTATGGCTCTCTTGGCACTCTTTTAAGGGCAACATAGTGAGACTCTATCTCAAAAAAAAAGAAGGAGAAAACATCCAGTTTCAGAACTTAAGAGAACTACCTGGTGCAAGGTGTGCTGAGACCTCCTTGAAGTGTCCACAGGCAGCAGCTCAGCCAGAAACACATGGGTCAGCCCCCCTCCCACCTCCTCGACAGCATGTTCTCATTAGGCAGCAAACCTTAGTACTTTGGGGAAATAAAATTTGGTGAGCCAATAGGTTTGAGAACAGGAAAGTATTTTCTGAGGCAAATGGCTATGTTCACAGCAGTGTCAGCAAGGCTGGTGTACCCAATTCCAGGACAGGCAGTGTGAAATCCATGCCAGCAGAAGAGGCACAGCTTGGAAGCACAGTTAGACTAACCCGGATTTTTCCAGCCAGTTATTAAATATTGATGAGCCACTTTCAGGTTGTCTTTCTGTTTTTAAATCAAAATGTAACATATAACCTCACACATGAATATTTTATAGCATAAGTAGCCATTTCTCAAATTTCTGTGACCTGAAACACCTCTAAACGTATAATAGACCAAATATACTGAATTAGAAACACAGAGAAGTGAATTCTTGGATTAAAGCAGATAACAACAAAAAGAAGTCTAATCTGAACTAATTTTTCTTTTTTTTTTTTGAGACAGAGTCTCACTATGTCGCCCTCAGTAGGGTGCCCTGGAATCACAGCTCACAGCAACCTCAAACCCTTGGGCATAAGTGATTCTCTTGCCTCAGCTTCCCAGGTAGCTGGGACTATGGGTGTCTGCCACAATGCCTGGCTATTTTTTGGTTGTAGTTGTCATTATTGTTTGGCAGGCCCAGCCGGGTTCCAACCTGCCAGCTCCGGTGTATGTGGCTGACACCCTAGTTGCTGAGCTACAGGTGCCGAGCCCTGAACTAATTTTTAAAGTAAAACGTGTAGCATATGGTAACCGTGACCTAATTTAGTAAAAGAGAATCAGTGGATCCTTCTGGGTTTTCCACCTCTGAACGTCTCTGGAGGGCACTAAGGTGAGAGATGGATGCTTCCCAAGGGGAACTCATGTGCAGTTCCCACAAGTCTCCTCCAGAGAACACCTTCTCTTGCCCTGTGCCCTCTCTCCTGCCACCCCTCAGCCACAGCCTCTCACTCCATCAGCATGCTCTTTCCACGTCAGGGTTAGGAACTGACAAACCAAAATTTACATGGGCTCTGGTTACAGACCTTATTTAGAGTCACGTTTGCCTTAAAGAGCAAAGGTTACCAAACTTGCACATGTGTTCGGCATTATTTTTAAAAGGCCTTGCTCCTGGTAAGCCACAGGAAAGCTGTAAGACTGCAAACCTTCAAAGCAATAGCCAAACACGGACATAACCATGGATTTGCTGCTTTTTCACCGTACAAAGCTTCACTTTCTTACAATAAGTACATTTCTTTCTGATTTGGGCTAGATCAGCTTAAACAGACAAGGACCCATATCACCATCACCAACAGCAAACTTCAGTTTTGAACGGAGCACTGTACTTACTCAAGATGTGATTTCTGCCCTTCAAGGAGGCACACAACATCCAAACGCCTTCACCCTAAAAGCTCAGAGCCAATCCTGGCCCAAAGCTGAGAGAAGCAGCGAAGCTTGACCCTAAGTCTGTCGGAGGAAGGAAGGTTTTGATACCGAGGTCTATAGACACAGGGAATCAGATTTAATTCTAACCCTACTATTCTCTCTCTCTCAGTAATTTGTTTTGCTTTTTATTGTGCAGCCCTAGTACAGTCTCTTTGTTCAGCCACAGGTAAAATCTCAATCCCCACCCCCCCATTTTAATAGTACTTAGCTACTCAAAGTGTTGCTGGAACGATTCATAAGGATATTAAATGCTTTGAAGATGAAAAGCAATATATAAATGCTTAAGCATTGCTATTAAAGTTCAAGTAAAGGAGCCTATAGCATGTGATTTAAATGGAATGCACTTTAATACCCATAGAATGTTTTCAGAGCCGAAAGGCTCTCCGAGATCATTCAAAGTCTTCATTATACAGACCGTGAAAGGGGGGCTCACAAGTGACCAGTCCAAAGGCTCACAGATAAATGGGGAAAAACACGAGACAACAAACCACATCTCCTTAGTGCCAACCAGTGCTTCTCAGACCTTGTAGCTACAAGACGTGAAACATAAAGATAAAAGTAGCAAGTTCAGGCTCAGCCCCTGTAGCTCAGTGGTTAGGGCACCAGCCACATACACCAGAGCTTACGAGTTCAAACTCAGCCTGGGCCTGTCAAACAACAATGACAACTGCAACCAAAAAGGAGCGGACACTGTGGCAGGTACCTGTAGTCCCAGCTACTTGGGAGGCTGAGGCTAGAGAATCACTTAAGCCCAAGAGCTTGAGGTTGCTGTGAGCTGTGACGCCATGGCACTCTACCGAGAACTGTCTCAAAAAAAAAATTGCAAGTTTAACTGAAATGTTGAGGAGTGGGGCCTGTGGCTCAGTGGGTAGGGTGTCGCATTGGCTCCATATACCAAAGGTGGCGAGTTCAAACCTGGCCCTGGCCAAACTGCAACAAAAAAATAGCCAGACGTTGTGGCGGGCACCTGTAGTCCCAGCTACTCAGGAGGCTGAAGCAAGAGAATCACCTAAGCCCAGGAGTTGGAGGTTGCTGTGAGGTGTGACACCAGAGCACTCTACCAAGGTGATAAAGTAAAACTCTGTCTCTACAAAGAAAAAAAAAAAGAAAGAAAGAAATGTTGGCATGTGTTGCCCCACATCTAGATATTGGAAAACACTCTGATTTAAAACTGAATTCTTTTTCATTCGGAATGAGTGCCCATCTGTAGATATATAATCTGGACTCTTATTTTATAAGGCTATTTCCACATTAAAATACTTACAAGGGTCTCTATTTATGCTCACATTCTAATTATCCTCAAAAATATGCAAGGCCTGCTCTAAAGAATAGGTAAGATTTGGTGGGGAAGAAAGGAAAGGAGAGAATGTCTTCAGCTGACACCAACCGCAACGTCTGGAGAAGCTGGCAGGAGCAAATGGTCACTGACGATAATCCCCAAACCAACAGCTCCTCTTCAGCAGACTTCACACGTGAGACTCTTTGTGCCGCTTTGGAAGTGTGTCTTTTAAATAAAGATCTGTCCATGCTCCTATTAACGAGGTACTAATTCCAGCAGCATCTGGAATATCACACAACCAGAGAGTCTGTGCTCGGGACGCTGGAAAGGAGCGTCTTACCCATCTGATTCTCAACCCACCCAGTAGATCTGGTTGGACGTGGCTGCCTTGAGTTCTCTTCAGGTAAATGTGCGGCCCTGGAACTTTCAGTGAACATTTAAGAATCACATAGCGGGGCTTACTAACACACAGATTTCTGGCTCCCTTCCCAGGGTTTCCAAGATGACGCTGATGTGACTTAGGACCACACTTCGAGAACCACTGGGCAAACAGGAGTTGAACAATTGTTTGACACTGTTCTGATCAGAACCGGCCCAGTGTGCAGAGGAGCTGGTAATGAACCAGGTTACATGAACCCCTGAAGAGGGGCCCAATCTGGCCCGCAGTTTTGTTTAACTCACACAGTACTGTTTTTTAAATTGTATTTATTGCCAACGTTTAAAATAAGTGACATTTTCTATGAGCATCCAAGTTCATAGAACTTGGGCTGTGGAGGTTTCCTCTAATCAAGGAGCCGGGTGGGGACAGCAGTCTCCGCAGGCCCTGCTTTGGGTGCTCAGACGGCCGCCTGTTCTTGCCTTTGTGTTCTTGTGTAGATTATGAATCTAAAAATTTCAAGGCTCCGAATAAATACTTTCTCAGTTTACTTATCTCACTATGCACAGCTTTATTAAGTAAACCAGACATGTCCCTGCTCATCCCATTTCATTCTGTCCTGTCAGAAAGCAGTCTGGGCACATGAGGGAGGACAGAATGGAATGGCACGTCCTTGGCTGGCAGCCCTCACTAGAATTGGACAGGCAATTTTCTGTTTTGACTTTGTTTTAGAACAGCTAAATGTTGTATTTCTTAAGTTACAAAGCAGTTCAGAAATAAGAAAAAACTCAGAAATAAGGTCTGTTTTATAGAGTTGATGTTCTCAAATCTATGTTTTGATACATTTATTTTATTTATCTTCCTTTCTTTTTCTTTCTTTCTTTTTTTTTTTTTTTTTTTTTTGAGACAAAGTCTCACTCTGTCTCCTTGGTTTCAAATGATCCTCTTGCCTCAGCCTCCTGAGTAGCTGGAACCACAAGGACCTGCCATGACGCCCAGCTAGTTTTTCTATTTTCAGTAGAGACAGGGTCTCACTCTTGCTCAGCATGGTTTTGAACTGAGCTCAAGCAATCCACCTGCCTCAGCCTGGGAGAGTGCTAGGATTACAGGTCTGAACCACTGTGCCTGGTCTATTTATCTTCTTAAAATAATTAGTTATATGTATGTGCTGTTTAATTATATTATACTATTCAACCTTTACTTTTAACCTGAATTTCCTTACCTTTTTGTATTGTTTCTTTGTTTGTTTGTTTTTGAGACAGGGTCTCCCCCCATCACCCAGGTTACAGGTCAGCACCACAGTCATAGCTCACTGCAGCCTCAAACTCTGGGACTCAGGTGATCCTCCCACCTCAGCTTCCCCAGTTGCTGGGACTACAGGTGTGAGCTGCCACACCCAGCTCCTTGCCCTTTTTTAAATTTAAAAAAGTAACTGACTAAATTATAGAGTATAGGTCAAATTTATTTTGGAATGGCATAGAATAACTCTAAATTTAATATTTGCATTTATTCTTCACACATGATATAATGAGCCTCTTGGGGAGAGGTGTTCAAGTTCTACTTCAGTTTGCTGTGGTCCCAGGACTAGCGCTGTCAGCATCACTTGAGAAATTGTTAGAAACACAAATTATGTGTCTGACCCCAAACCCACACGCTCAGAAACTTTGTTAATGGAACCTAGCAATCTGGGTTTTATCCAGTCCTCTGAGAAATTCTGATGCTCAGTAGAGTTTGAGACGCACTACCTTAATTTTTTTTTTATCATTTTTTGTTTTTGTTTTGAGACGCACTACTTTAAATTATCAAACAGGCACAGTACATCATGGTACTTGTGCAAAAAATTAACAGACTATAAAGCCAAGGTACTTTGTGAAAGTAATGCATGAATCATTCTGATATATACTTTTTTGGCTAACATTCTCTGTTCAGCAGTACTCATCAGATTGTACTTTCTGAAAAGAAAATTGGTATTCTAAATTTGCTTTTATAATTAGCTTGAAAACCATGCTGAGACCACAGTGATAATGAAAAAAGTCAAGAAGATAAATCTACACTACAGTTTCGCCTAACCCCCTTTTAATTTTCATCCTTAGATCTCAAATATCTATAGACCCGGGCTGGAATATTCTTCACCTTTTTTATACCCCCACTATTGGCCTATAATATCCATTGTGTATCTAGTGCTTCTCAAGCACAGCTGCTTCGAATCCCTACAGAGATCCTACAAAACACTCTGGGCCAAGCTCCTCTTCCTGGAGGTCCTGACTCCAGGGACCTTGGAGTTGGCCTCGGACGGGACCAAACTATCCATGTGCTTTGCCAGCTCCTCAGTTGATTCTCATGTGCAGTCAGGTCAAGAACCCCTATTTGGTTTTTGTTTGTTTGTTTGTTTGTTTTGAGACACTTTACAGATATCTTATTTATTTTTATTTTAAGATCTAAGGCTACAAATCTAATAACTAAAAAATCTTGAGGAATAATTATCAATTCAAAGAAACTAATCACAAAGTCACTCTGTTTATACCAAGGAAAAATAAGAATGTGTGTAAATAATTTGGTCTTCCCAACACTTTGACCAGACAATTAAAGCCAAAGAACTTTTTCTTGGGCTTGCAGTTTTGGATAATTGGCTGTACACTTCACCGTGCTCTGGGGACACGGACATAGGCCTCGTCATAAGCAGTTCCTCTGCCATTTGCTTGCCCCAAGGAAGGCAGGGGTGCCAGTGGTAGTGACTAGTTCTTAATTTTGCATTGTGGGTGCAGAGTTGGCCCAAGCGAACCCAACAGTGGATCATGACTTCTGAAAACATCAGATTTGGATCAGAATTCAGAAATGAAGTGTTCATTCTCTCATTCCATCCCCCCACACAACTTCTTTTTATTTATTTATTTGTTGATGTCTAGTCTTTTCGTGAAAATTCTCTCTCCCTACTACTTCCTTACAGCAAGCTGAAGGATCTTTGGGTTTTGACCTTTTCATATGAAAACATGCATTTGAGCCATGTTTTTGTGAGTCTTTTTTTCTCCTTTGATTTAGGGAAGTGGCAAGAATGTGTGGAACGATCACAAAGTTCACATTTCCTCTTATAAACAAAACAAAAGGGCAACTCATCCGAGTTTCTCACTGACTTCAGTGCAGGGAACTTGTCTTTAAAGAGAGAGAGAGAAGAGAAGAAAATTCAGCAAATAAGTAATTTTATGATATCTACCAAGACAACGGCTTTGGGTAGAAGGTCAAACATGTAATTTTCTATGTTTTAGCAAAATTGCTGTCCAGTGTTGTGTAGAGCAGGGTGAAGATCAGAGATGAAATTCTCATTCTTTCCACTAACTAATTGTATGACCTAGAGAAAAGTACCTAACATCCCTAAATCTTGTTTGTCCTCTGTAGCATGATCTCATGGGATTAATCTTATGTAGGTTAACTTACATGATGTATGAAAAGCATTTGCACAGTACCCGATGGGGTGTACACACTCCAAAAATGGTAACTCAGCAGATCCCTGAGGGCTAACACAGGCGACATTTCCTAAACTCTTCTCTGACCACACTGAACTGACGAGTCGAATGATTTGAAAAACAGTGATTTGAGAGATTTCCCCAATGTATACAGTTATAACAAAAAGATGAGAAGTAGCAAACTCAAAAACCATAGGATATTTAAAAACCAGGCAGGCAGGCATTCACTTTGGAGAAATAACACATAAATACACAGACAATCTGAGTCCCCTGTATCCCAAGTGCACTAGTAATTATTGAACATGAGGCCTGTCTGGGCATCGAGAAGCTATGGGAGGCCAGGCATCGTGGCTCATTCCCACAGTTCTAGCACTCTGAGAGGCCAAGGCAAGAAGATATCTTAAGCACAGGAGTTTAAGATCAGCTTAAGTGAGAACAAGACTCCGTCTCTACAGAAAAACAGAAAAATTAGCTGGGAGTGGCAGTGTGAATCTGTAGTCCCATCCACTAGGGAGGCTGAGGCAGAAGGCTCCCTTGAGTCCAGGAGTGGGAGGCTGCAGTGAGTTATGATCACACCCCTGCACTGGAGGGGTGTGATCATAGCCCCAGAGTCAGACCCTGTCTCAAAAACACAGCAAAACTGTAACAGCTTCTTAAGTCCTAACTTCATTGAACACTAGAGTGACTTTGACCAAAACACTGGCATGCACACACACATCAGCACACAGTGCAGGGCAGACGAACGGATGCTGACATGCCGCAGCCTTCCGGAGGGAGCTCTGCTCCTTTCTTTGGGAAGCCAGTTCTGCTGGGTGCAGTGGCTCATGCCTGTAATCCCAGCACTCTGGGAGGCTGAGGGGGGTGGATTGCTTGAGCTCAGGAGTTCAAGACCATTCTGAGCAAGAGCAAGACCCTGTCTGTACTAAGAATAGAAAAAACTAGCCAAGTGTGGTGGTGCACACCTGTAGTCCCAGCTACTCAGGAGGCTGAGGCCAGAAGGTCACTTAAGCCCAAGAGTTTTAGGCTGCTGTGAGCTATGACAATGCCACAGCACTCCACTCAGGGTGACAGAGTGAGACTCTGTCTCTAAAAAAAAAAAAGACCCCAAAATAAACAAAATAAGAAGCCAGTCCTCCTACCCTGCCAGGTTACTGGCACAGCCTCTGTGAGACCATCCCGCCAGCCACATACACACTTGGCTACTCTGGGGCCTCTTCCCCAGCGGTTCACATTCCAAGCCTGTCGCGACTCTGCCTCCTCCGGCTCCTAGCATGAAGAATTCTATGGCTGTAAGAAGATACTCCAAGGAGACTGGGAATGAGAACTATTTTAACTCACAAACAAGTCTGAAAGGGGAGAAGTGGCGCTGTCCACCCAGATGAAAGAGATTTAAGCTTGTGAATCACTGAAAATAGCAGGAAATCAAACAAGAAGGGCCTTGTCCCAGAGTAATAGCCTCACTCAGAGATTAAAATAGGTCTGACCTTTGTCTCTGGGATTGTGTTGTCTCAGTCATATTTAGCGGCTCCAGCTGAGACTTCTGAAAACCTCCATGTGCACGTTGCGAAACCACATCTCTGGGTCATGGGGTGGTCTCTCCCGGAGCACAGAAAGCCACTTATTCAGGGCATCACTTAACAGGGGCCTGTGCCTCAGAAGCCAAGAACATGGGGCTCAGCAAGACTCTCATTTTCTTTTTTCTTCCTGACATGGAGTTAGGGACTGTGACGCATGACAGTCAGGAAAATGGAGCTTCTCCAATTGACGCAGAAGTTACGTGACCATCATCCACCTGTCTGCTCATCTCTGGAAGGACCTGAAAGTCCAAACCTCCTCGTGTGGCTTCTCTGCCTAGAAAGTTCCCCAGAGGAGCCAACTGTTACTGTTTTTGTTTGTTTGCAGTTTTTGGCTGGGGCTGGGTTTGAATCAGCCACCTCTGGCATATGGGGCTGGCGCCATACTCCTCTGAGCCACAGGCGCCACCCCAACTGTTACTGCTGTCTTAAACTTTGGGATACAGCTTTGTTGAGTAGGATCAACAGAACAGAAGGCAAACCATGTGGAGTCAGGAGGTTCTGGACTCCATACTCTAAAAGCATGTTTTCTGCATCTGGCCAGCAAGTTACCATGCCACACCCAAATTATTTCTTGGTCCCTCAGTTTCACCTAATATAAAGTTGAGATAATCGTATCTATTCCTTATTACTTTTGTAGCATATTATGAAATGAAATTATTATATTTAAGCTCTCAGGCTTAAATCAAAGCATCCTTATTTCTATTTCTCTCTCTCTTTCTTTCTTTCTTTCTTTCTTTCTTTCTTTCTTTCTTTCTTTCTTTCTTTCTTTTTGAGACAGAGTCTCACTATGTCACCCTCAGTAGAGTGCTGTAGAGTCACAGCTTACAGCAACCACAAATTCTTGGGCTCAAACCATTCTCTTGCCTCAGCCTGCCAAGTGGGACTAGAGGCACCCACCACAATGCTCGGCTATTTTTTTGTTGTAGTTGTCATTGTTGTTTTATGCCTGGGCTGGGCTCAAACCCACCAGCCTTGGTGTATGTGGCCAGTGCCCTAATCACTGAGCTATGGGCGCCAAGCCTGTTGTTTTTTTTTTTAATAGTTTGCCACCCTACTGGTACATTGAAATTTTATTTATTTTTGATTAGTGAGTAGGAGATAGAAGGTTAAAATTGAAACAGGTTACAGGACATTGTCACATGGGTCAGGGCAGGGCAGTGAAAATGAAGACAGAGTGACTAAGAGCCATCTCAAAGACGTATACTTCTTAGCCTCCCCGGCTGGGTCTGGAAAGGAAGTGTACAAAAACGCCTGCACAGGGTAGTGGGGGTTTCCCGGCCGACTCCCAGTCAGCAAAAGAAAACTGAGTCTGGGAACAGAAAAGGCTCAAACGACTTTAATGCAAAGTACTCACGAAGGTTCTGGATGACCCTGAGATACACTTCAGTGTTTCACTGTTTTTGCACAATTTCACCATGGAATTGCCTGCCAGAAGCAGATAAGCCACAGAAGGAAGAGTGGGAGGGGTCTTCTCAGGAACTGGGCCAAAGAATGGGGAAAACATGCCTGGCTAACCCGGGTCAAAGGGAGAAATTAAAAGAATGAGAAGGGAAGTTAAGCCCAGAAGAGCTGCCTTGCTTCTGCTCTTCCCACCCGCCCCCAGGACCATCACCCACAGGACTTGGCACAGTGCTCACTTCCCTTTCTAAACTGCTGAGGTTTGGCCCCTCTGCAGGGGGTTCTAATCCTGGCACGCTGCTCCTGTCTGCCCACAGTCCCCTTTGGTTGGCACTCACCATCCCCTCTTTGACTTAGGCATCAGGAAGAAATGCTTAGTGAATACCTGCGAACCACGGAAGTCAAATTTGACATTTTTAACATTTTTTCCCCCTAAAATTGTATTCAAAGCAAAATGAGTGTCTTCCAAAGTGGCAGTGGGAGGGGTCTGTCTTCAGGACAAGCAATTCATTGTGGAGGATTTTAAAATAATAAGAAGAATTTTTAAATAATAATAAACTAAAAGAAATAATAACTCAAAGCTGCTCTGCTTTTTCTTTTCTTTTTTAAAATTTCAGATTAATATGAGGGTACAAGAGATTAGGTTACAAGGAATACTATTCAGCCACAAAAAGATGGAGACTTAACATCTTTTGTACTTGCTCGCCATATATATACCTCTCTAATGAAGAGCATTCTTTTTAGTAAAGTATCTTAGGAATACAAAAGGAAGCATCCAATGTACTCAGTACTAATATGAAACCAACAGAAAAACAACTGCTTTTTATTTTCTTCATGCTCTGCCAATTCTATACAATACAAAATAATAAACTATTACTCCTACAGAAAATATCTTTTGTTGGTCCAGTGTCTAAACAATTATGTGGTTACCGTTGAGTTCTAATAATACATGTAATCTTCAAATATGTAAAGAATCTATTGTGGGTGGCACCTATGGCTCAAAGGAGTAGGGCAGCAGCCCCATATACTAGAGGTGGTGGGTTCAAACCCGGCCCCAGCCAAAAACTGCAAAAAAAAAAAATTCTATTGCTTATTATTATTTAATAAACATATTCTATGTAGAAGTCAAGTCAATGGATTCCCCTTGGTACACCAGAGATTTGTATGTCATTTGTTTTGAGAGTAAATTCAAAATGATTTAGAATCTTTGGAGCTCACCTTGAGAACAGCTAATATCTCCAACTCTTAGAATAAAACAGCTTCATATGTTTAAGACTATGGATTCCAAACAATCACTGTAAAGATAAAGAAAATGTGAGTTATTTCAATGTTGCTCCTGTGTGACTAGTTGCTTAAAAGTTTTGAAATAATATCTCAGCACCTGTATCTCTGAGGCTGGTGGGTTCGAACCCAGCCTGGGCCTGCCAAACAACAATGATAGCTACAGCCAAAAACATAGCTGGGCATTGTGGCAGGTGCCTGTAGTTCCAGCTATTTGGGAGGCTGAGCGAGGAGAATGGCTTAGGTCCATGAGTTTGAGATTGCTGTGAGCTGTGACACCACGGCACTCTACCAAGGCTGACATAGTGAGACTCTGTCTCAAAAAAAAAAAAAAGAGTTTAAAGTAATGGAACATAGTAGTGTAAAATACTTCTCCTTTTCTCCAAAAATTATTATGTATAGTATATTAGCTTTTACACATATAATTAAGATACTTTCGTTTGGTAACATTTGTTTTATATTTATTTTTATTTATTTGCATGAGTATGTATATTAAATTTAATAAAATTTTATTGTCTTTATTTCTTCTCTGGCTACTGTTATTTACTCTATATCATAATTAATATAAAATATATTTTCCATCTGGTAGTATTAAAAATGATTAGCACTGAATGTAAAAAATACTAGGTATATAACTGCCCTGACCAGGTTTTTTCCTAACTTGTGTGTGACTCATTACTCAATTATCCAGCAAAGCATCAAGCGCTGAGGTCATCCCTGGATACATACAGACCAATAAATCACAGCTGGAGCCTCAGGGCTAGTGGCTCTGGAATACAGTAGATTGGAAAGCCAAGAGGGTGGACAGAATATGAGGCCAGGCCGAAGGTGCTGATACAAGACTAATTCTAGACAGCCTAAAACCAAATGGATCAGATCTCATTTCATTTATTGTTCCATAAATGAGAGACCCCAAAGAAGAGGCCTGACATTTTTTATAGCTACTTAGAAAGAAATTTATGCTATGGATCTTTTCTAATCCAGTTCTGTAATTATATTTAAGAAATGCCACAACTGGCTTGGCACCTGTAACACAGTGGTTACAGCACCAGCCACATACGCCAAGGGTGGCAGGTTCCAACCTGGCCTGGGCTTGCTAAAAACAATAGCAGCTGCAACAAAAAAATAGCTGGGCATTGTGGTGGGTGCCTGTAATCCCAACTACTTGGGAGGCTGAGACAAGAGAATCACTTAAGTACAAGAGTTGGAGGTTGCTGTGAGCTGTGAGGCCATAGCACTCTACCAAGGGTGGCATAGTGAGACTCTGTCTCAAAAAAAAAGAAATGCCACGACCCTAAGGCCTCTGGATGCCAGTTCAAGAAGTAAAGCAGGCTGATACCCATTAAACACAAATAAACGCAGTTCCCTGAACTGTTGTTTTGACTATTCCGTGTTGAAAGTGGAGAGGTCTATATGGAGAGCTTCCTGTTATTTTTGCTATTTTGATGATGAGAGAGGATGGGAGAAGTACCAAGCCTGAAGTGAAAAAGTTAGGGGGGGCACTGAACCAAAGAAAGGAAGGTAGGAGAAATCTTCAATATGTCTTTTATTTTCCATGCAACTCTAACACGCACACACACCCCCCACATCTTGTTCTTTGAGGACACTAGAATTCCCCCAATTCTTTGGAAAAGAGACTCATTCAACTGAATTTAAAATGTAAAAAGGTTGACAATCACTGGGCTATTAAGACCTGGGGATTTCCTATTTGGGATTATATTGTGTGGCTCCCATCTAGATGAGACTCCCTCCCTATCATTTTTTTCCTTCATGGTCTTTGGGAGAGAACTTCATTTTCTACCAAATAGAGCCCCTTGCAACCTGCTGTGAAGAACTATACAGGAGGTCCAAAGGGGACTGGAAAGAAATGGAGCAAAAGACATTTTAGGCTGAAAATTAGTGAAAGAAAATATACTAGTAGCGAGACCCATTATCCTGTGGAATAATCGCCCAGGGGAACCAGGAACGGTCCCATCACACATGTAGTTTTAAACAAGGATGGAAAAAATATATATAAGCATATTTTATAAGGAAACAACTTTGATTGGAAAAGGAATATAAAAGTGACCTAACTTTCCATCTGTAATTTTCATTATTCTGCTCTGAATGGCTTCTTCACACAGAAGACCTGACAGTTTAAGTATTCAAGACTAAAAAGCAAAGCCCCCAAATGATCTTGGGCCAAATCTTCAAGGCAAAAGTTAAAAATCTGTAAGAGGAAATAATACTCTTGACCATAAAAATCAGACTCAGAGGTCTGATAAGGCGCTCATTTCATACACACTTAGACACTTATTCAGTGTATGTGGCTGGTTTTACGATCAAAATTCAAACGCGTTTCCATACGCCAGTCACCATTTCAGCACATCCATCCCTGCAGCTGATGCTGACACCCGTGCTTCCCGTTTAACGCTCAAATCCCAGTTTTTAGGCTGACACAGGAAATACCACCGAGCCCTGGAATACATATGAAAATCAGGAAACTTTCAAAGACGTAATGCAGGAAATCAGCCAGAGAATATGCAAGCAGTCACAATGCGCCTAAGGCTTCAAACATTTTCTTCCTCTTTTAAACAAATGCTGAGCAAGGCTTCCTGTGTTTCAAAGTAACATCATCCATAGACTCTCAAAATGGCAAAGCCCACATATTTATTTCTCCACATCAAATTTATTTTCCTGACTTTATGTAGTTTCCAAGACAGCTTGTAGAGAGCTTATATGTATTCACGTGTAAAGGCCTGTCTTCACAGAGTAGATAAAAAGTAACATCAGCCATCATCATGGACAATTTGCTCAGTTCAGTTCTTACTGTATGTGGGGGAAACTGAGATACCGAGAAGAAAGAAACCTGTTTCCAGTTCTTGAGCGGTGTATGGGTCAGGTGGGAAGGGTTGATATAATGCTAATAATACAAATATAATATACCCTGTTTTCTGTGTCTCCTTACCTGTAAATGTGAGTGCCATTGCCTGCTTGGTGGTAAGGATTAGACGGAACTATTGTTACAAAGCACTCAGATGGCACCTGGCCTGTTGCTGTATTAAAGGTCACTGTCATCACAGGTGAATTGCTGGATGAGTAATTTTGAAAGGTGAAGGTGAACTCAAATCTCAGGGAGAGGCAGCACTCTGAGGCAGGGGGTACAATCTGTGGCCACCCAGGAACGTGTCTTGGAAAAAGTAGGACTTAAACTGGACCTAGAAAATTGCAAAGGGTCGGCCAAAAGGCAAAACAGTTCCTGTTTACTTCCCAAAATGGAGATTGGCAGGACACCCCGACTGTGATGACACATTCTTTTAAACCCTTTCCTTGGATGATCCTGACAGACTTACTTCCCGTATCTCTCAAACCTGTTTGTCCAGATAAGTGCGGGCGTCAGAGGTGAGCTCATTTACAGCACCATCCTAACCCAATTTTGTCCCGGTTCAAACTTCTTCGGAGAGCACTGGGGCAGTGTTCACCAGCCAATGCTTCCTGAAAAGCCTTTACAACAAACCAATACCTCGTAGGCCCTTGGATCCACTAGGGAATGGGGTTTTTGGAACATATCAAAGTCTACCAGGTAATTCCTTTCCAGTCACTGCGGCCCAGTGAAAGCCCCACGCCCACTGACTCAATGGGAAGTGATTTCTTAACTCACTTTTTTGAGAAACACTGCAGGTGACTCAGCACCACATGCTGGCTCACTGGGATGTCACAAGGGATATTTCCTTCAACAGTGGCCCCACCACCTTGTGAGAGGAGAGTTTCCCAGGCTCTAGGAGCACACCTGCCGTGACAGGATAGAGTGTCAGCCGACCAAGGCCATCTTTCCTTTGCCAACATTACAGAGACTCTAGAAGGCTCTTTGAGTAGCTGCTATATAATTAACATCCATGTTGGAGAACTTTTGAGAATAAAATAAAGCACCATTAATAATTGTGCTGCAATAGCAGATGTAAACCAAGAATTTCCAGGCCAATGGGGACACAGGGCCATCCTATCTTTAAGCGATAGGGCTCCATCTTCTGAGAACAAAGATAGTCATTGGTGAAGCATTTACAAAGCTCATACAGTGTATTAATACCAAGTTCCAGACTATGATATATGCTAGAGATACTACATTAACTCTTTTTGCCCTGGAGGCCTCGATGGGTAGAGGAGACAAACACATACATTGATATTTATAAAGCCCTGGCAAGAACTCAGACTCTGGGTGGGGCACTGAACATGCCTTGAAGAATGAGAGAAAACTTCCCAGGAGAGACACTGACTTGTCTATCTTCATCTTCATCAGATAATGAAGAAGAGCAAGTGAATTCCAGCTGAAAACATAGCATACAGTATCACTAAAGAACAAAAACAGGCTGGTATTTATGGACTATTCACTATGTATTGGCCATTTTATATATAATATCTAATTTAAACCATCCTTCTAGAACATCCATTTTATAGGTAAGGTAAATAAGTACAGAAATAGTAAATAATTCCCAAGACTTGCCGGCATCAAAACATTGAAAAACTCTACACCCCCTTTCCTTGAATCTTGCTTCAAGCAACAGAGTCCACTGGAAATGATACGATGTGACTTCTGAGCCACATTATAAAAAATCAAGCAGCTTCCACGTGGGTTGTTAGAACACACATGTTGGATCCTTGAGCTCCCAACACAAAGTCCAACTACCTGCAGGTCACTAAGCTATGGTGGCCCCACAGAGGCCCTCCAGCCGGCAATCTCTGCTGAGCCCAGCCTTCAGCCCACCCAGCCCGGGCACCAGGCATGAGAGCAGCCATCTTACACATGGAGCCTCCAGATTAGCACAGAAGAGCTCTCCCCACAGGCCCTTCTCTGAATCTGAATCCACAGAACTGCAGCTGCAAAATGATTCTTGTTTATACCACTAAGTTTTAGGTGGTTTTTTCCACAACGATGGTAACCAAGTCTAAAAAACACGTGCCCAACCTGGCAGTGAAAGAGGATTGAAACCCAGAAAGTCTAGCATTGAAAATCATTCTCTTAATGATTGCAAGACAGCTTCTTTATAGACAAACAAGCACCAGTGGCTGCTGACATGGAAGTTCAGTGAAGAGAGTGATTAGAGATGGATTCAGAGAGAAAACAACAATCTGTGAAGTCACAGAAACTCTTACAAACCTCCTGAAGGAGTTTGGAGCGGTAAGAAACCACTGAGAAATGTCAAAGCAGTAGAGTGTCCTGCTCAGCCCGTGTTTAGGATTACTCTGCTGATGGGGGGAGGAAGATCTTGAGGGGAACAGATTGGAGGCATTCGGGAGGCTATTAAAGCAATTCAAGGGAGAAATAAGACAACAGTGGTGACAGAACAGAGGAGGAAGAAGGGGGGAAAATCAAGCAATGACAGCGAGACAAGAGAACTGTTGAATGTTATTCTCCACCTACTTCAAAAATACCCTGTAAGCCTTCTGCTTGCAAATCTGAAGTGAGATAAAAATTGAAAAAGAGGTACAAATGATTAGGAAAGACCACGAGAGCCGCTCCATAGTGAATTCTCAGGGCCACACTTGCACTGTGCATTGGCGAGTTCAGCTGTAGCCTCCCTTCTCCTCCGTCCTCTCTCCTCTCCTCCCTCCCCTATCCTTTCCCTTAAAGATAATAGAGGAGGGACTTAGCATGATAAGTAGATTAGTTATATATTGTCATTTTGAGAAAACATAACTATATTGTCAGTAATGAGAGCCATGTTTCCCACTGTCAAAGAAAGTATAAGAAAGGGAAGGGTTAGATATAACCGAGATTCTGAGCTGGAATTGAAAGTATTGGAGTGAATTTGTAGTTTTAGATAGATAGATGACAAATAAGTAGCTAGCTAGATAGATAGATACATAGCTATAGCTTTATTTATCTAAATATGTACATATATATGCACAAATTGCAGCTCTGTTTCCTAAAAGGGCCTAGAAGCAGTGACGCCCACTAGTAAAGATAACTCTGACAGCAGCTTGGTATCCAAATACCATACTGCAGTGTAAGAAACCAAGGTTCCTTCTGTAACAACTGGTTCTAGGTTCGGCACCTGTGGCTCAAGTGGCTAAGGAGCCAGTCAAATACATCTGAGCTGGCAAGTTCAAATCTAGACCGGGCCTGCCAAAAAAGAATGACGGCTGCAGCCAAAAAATAGCCGGGCATTGTGGCAGGCACCTGTCGTCCCAGCTACTTGGGAGGCCAAGGTAGAATTGCTTGAGCCCAGGAGTTGGAGGTTGCTGTGAGCTGTAATGCCACAGCACTCTACCCAGGGTGACAGCTTGAGGCTCTGTCTCAAAAAAATAAAAAAACTGGTTCTAGAGGAGTCTGGAGTGGTGGCTCACAGCTTAATCCTAGCACTCTGGGAGGCAGAGGGTGAAGGATTGCCTGAACTTAGGAGTGCTAGACCAGACTGAGCAAGAACAAGGCCCTATCTCTATTAAAAATAGAAAAAGTAGCTGGGTACTGTGGTGGATGCCTATACTCACAGCTACTTAGGAGGCTGAGGCAAGAGCATTGCTTAAGGCCAAGAGTTGAGGTTGCCATGAGCTATGACCCCATGGCACTCTACCCAGAGTGACAGAGTGAGACTCTGTCTCTAGAGCTTGCATAGGAAAATATAAGTCCAGATAGCTTATTATCTCAGAAGGTAAGGAAATGCTCAAAGAATGATGTAACCATTGTTAAGTAAGTACAGTGGCTCACACCTGTGATCCTAGCACTTTGGGAGGATCACTTGGGGCCAGGAGTTCAAGACCAGCCTGGGCAATAATGAGACCCTGTTCCTACAAAGAAAAAATAAAAAGAAAGAAAAAGAAAAAGATCCAAGAGTCAGCTTAGAAGGATTCCTATTGACCAAATCTGGAAAATTTTCAGCATCAGAATAAATGATAGTAATGGGTTATAATCCACTGAATAAAATAAGAATGATAAATCTAGACTGATGTGAATAAATGATTGAGTGAACTAGTGAAGGAGAAGGGAAAGATCTATCTAATAAATGATGGAGGCAAAAATATCATCATTTGACAGCCAAGTAATGGTCATTAATTCAGGTAGAAATTATGAAAGAATTCTAAGGCTGGTGAGTGGAGCATTAGTGAGTTGAAGTTACCAGCATAATTCTGGAGTATCTCAACAAAAAAGTTTATAAATTACAAAACAGGAAATGGTGATTTTTAAGGTAGAGAAAACTGGCAACTTGACCAGGTGGTCAAGGCTGGCATTACAGGGTGGGATAGGTGTCCACCTAGGCTTCCATCATGTGGTTGTCTTGGGATGCGTTCTAGGTTATCCTGCCCAGCATGAATGGTCTACATTTGGTCATTAAAAAACCTCATAAGGGTCCAGGGGGAGGGATATCCCACCAAATTATCTTTCCCAGAACCTTAGACTTTCTGGGAGTTAATTCAACTGTTTCATAAATGTTTAGTTCAAATCTCTTTATAAGATTATGCTATTAAATAATTAAAAAAAATAAAGAAATATATACTTGCAACAACATATAAGAATTATAATTTAAAAAGAAAATCTCTACTACAATAAAACAAATTCTATACAAAATAAGAACCTACCAACACATTAATTTGAGCAACGAATTTCTTTATATATATTTGAGTTTATTCCAAATACATGATTTATTAATAAATATAACTCTGAAAATTCAGGTGTGCCTCTGTCTAAATATGTAAAAATTAGAAGTTCAAGACACTAATTCTTTGGGGTTTTTTTTCTGAGCCAGAGTCTCACTATGTTGCCCTTGGTAGCTGTGCCACAGTGGCACAGCTCACAGCAACCTTGAGCTCTTGGGCTTAAGCGATCCTCTTGCCTCAGTTTTTCTATTTTTAGTAGAGACAGGGCCTTGCTTCTTGCTCAGGCTATTTTTCGGTTGAGTTATCATTGTTGCTTAGCAGGCCCAGACCCAGCTGGAATCCACCAGCCTCAGTGTATGTGGCTGGAGCCCTATTCACTTAGCCATGGGCGCTGGGCCCACTAATTCTTACCTATATGAATTATAACTTTCTTGAAACTTTCAAGTTCAAATTTAAAAAATAAAAAATAAGAAACAGAATTATGAAACTCAAAAAAATCCTGCCACTCTCTTCCCTAACTCTTGATTTTGAACACCAGTGTTCATAGGAATAGCCTTTCTTAACATGGTTGACATAATAATAAGTAAATACTATGAATCTGACCTTGCAAACAAACACGCTAATAATAGGATACTGTTTTGATCTCTTGTATATGCTGATTTTTTTCCAACAAATGTTTGGGAAAGAAATGAGTTCTGTTTTTAATATGTTTGAAAATCACTTGTGTAAGGTATTGTTTTAAAAGGAGTTGTGGGACAAGATGTACTTCCTCTTTCTTTTTGTTAGGTGAACAATCAGAATAAAATATAAAGGCAGCTCACCCAGGAGGGGTAGGACCCTAATCCTTTAAATGGCATTCTTTGCCAGACAATCTGGAACAGGGGAGAATTAATTGCTGGTAATGAAACATAATGATGTCATTTCCCCTCTTCAGCTCCTTTGTGTTATAAGAACCTGCATATGCTTTGCATCCCATCAAAGCTGATTGATTAGCTATGGATAGACTCTTTTTACATTGGAGAATTATGAGTTCAATCAATTGGTTTCTCCAACACTTGATATAACACCCCTGAAGAAAACAGTAAAGACCAAGAAAAACCTCTTTTGTTAGGGAGTTCTGTCCCACTGACTCTAGAGCAGCAGTTCTCAACCTGTGGATCGTGATCCCTTTGTAACAATGAAAATACATCCTGTATACCAGATATTTACATTACTATTCATTATAGTAGCAAAATTACAGTTATGAAGTAGCAAAAAAATAATTTTATGGTTGGGGTCACTATGACATGAGGAACTGTATTAAAGGGTTGCAGCATTAGGAGGCATTAGGAAGGTTGAGAACCACTGTATCTTGAGCACTAGAAAATTCCTTTTTAACCAGGGCAATTTTGCAAGCCCCTACTTCCCTCGCCCCTGACACTGGCAATGTTGAAGACAGTGATTGTACCCCTGGGGGATATTACTGGCAGCCAGTAGGTAGAGTTCGGGGATGCTGCTCAGTACCCTACAAAGCACAGGACAGCCCCCACAGTAGAGAATTATCCAACCCCCCAAATCAAGAAACCCTGACAAGGGTTGATTCAGACCATTCTAGATTTATTCTTATGCTTCTAAACTCTTTTTCTTCACCCTCCCTGCTTCTTCAGTTTTTAAGGATAGACTGATATTTTTTTCTTTTTTTTTTTGAGATAGTCTCACTTTGTCACCCTGAGTAGAATGCAGTGGCATCACAGCTCACAGAAACTTCAAACTCTTGGGCTCAAGCAATCCTCTTGCCTCAGCCTCCCAGGTAGCTGAGACTACAGGCACCCACCACAATTCCCGACTATTTTTAGAGAGCGGGTCTTGCTCTGGCTCAGGCTGGTCTCAAACCTCTGAGCTTAGGCAACCCACCTGCCTCAGCCTCCCAGGGTGCTAGAATTACAGGTGTGAGCTGCTGCACCCAGCCCAGATTGATTTTTTTTAACTTTCCTTCCTGCCTACCTCAGGATAGAATTTATTACATTATGATGCTTTGTCTGTTTTATCCAACTCACCCAAATCCTTGCTTTTTTACTCCTTGCTATATATTTCGACATAGGGTCTTGCTGTGTCACGCAAGTTGGAATATACTGGCAAAATCATGGCTCACTGCAGCCTCAAACTCCTGGGCTCAAGCAATCCTCCTGCCTCAGCCTTCAGGGTTGCCGGAACTGCATGTGCTCACCACCATGCCTGCCTAATTTTTCAAAACATTTTTTGTAGAGATGGGATCTCACTGTGTTGTCCAGGTTGATCTCAAACTGCTGGGCTCAAGTAATCCTTCTGCCTTGGCCTCCTAAAATGCTGGGGTTATAGGTATAAGCCGTGGTGTATAGTCCTTTTTTTTTCTGTAGTTAATGTGGGATCTTCTCTCATACACATATATGCAAATACCCAGTGCAATTTTTGTTTTCATAGATAAGAGGTTCATTAGGTAAGCCAAAGGATATGTCAGGACATTAGTGATTCTCATCTTGTTTCCAAAATTCCTGTCATTATTTTCTTTTACACTCTCTCTTCATTGACTCTATATTTTGAAATACATTGTCTAACAAACTGCATTTAATCATCTATTAATCAAAAACTTAATTGACGGAACTACTCAACAATAACCAATGTTGCTGCCCTGTTATGTGACATACTTCTAGCAAGAAATATCTAGCTAGAATAATTGCCTAATACGAGTGTGAGCAACCTTTTCACAGAGGAAGGATATATCAAGTTAGCAATAATCAAATAAGGCCACATTCAAGAAATTTCAATTAGATATACTTAAAAATGTGCATTATTTTGTGAAAATCTAACTACTATGTGCTTAATAATAAAATGAAAGCTACTGGTTAATTTTAAAGAGAAGTCACCTTTTAATGACTTTGTGTGTCTGCTTCTTGCTGGGAAACATTTGACTATTTGGTAGCAGCATGGAGATCCACAGTTTCAGTTGATCCTCTTGATAGGTGTCAGTCGTTTGTGACCTTAAGGATGTCCTGATTTGACTTAGTAAGAGAATGGAGATTCACAGCAATAAGTGGCTGAAAAGCAAAAAATCATTGTTTGAACAACTTTTTTGGCATTCTTCCATCTTTCACTTGGATCTTTCTTAACATCAAACAATGACTTTAAAATGTCATCTCCTGAGAACCGAATCGATTCCACTGTAGTTCTTCATGTGCCTTGGAGATATCAGCCAGGTGAGACCGAAATGCTACATTGAGTGTGATGTCATGATTCTCAACGTCGTCAGTGAACCTTTCATTGTATTCTCCAATTAACAGGCTTGTAACAGCTGCGTATTCTTCATATGATTCACATATATCATCCTGCTCATCAACCTTTCTTAACTGGGGAAAATGTTCATCTGAACTTTCCTTTCATGGGGGTTGCTGTGGCTCAAATGAGTAGGGCGCTGGCCCCATTATGCTGGAGGTGGCAGGTTCAAACCCAGCTCCGGCCAAAAACTGCAAAAAAAAAAAAAAAAAAGAAAAGCAAGAAAGAAATTTTCTTTTGAAGAAATATTTTGAAAAGAGCTATCTTTTTTCAAAATGCTTGGATTTGGGGGCACACATTATATATACACTTCATTTTACCCTGCAAAGAAAGATTCAAGTCATTTTGATCTGACATGACAGCACACGGAATTGCTGCATTCCTATAGAAATCTTCATTTAGGCTTGGTGCCTGTAGCTCAGCAGCTGGCACATCAGTCACATACACTGGAGTTGGCTGGTTCAAATCCAGGGTGGGCCTGCCAAACAACAGTGACAACTACTACCAAAAGATAGCCGGGCATTGTGGCGGGGCACCTATAGTCCCAGCTACTTGGGAGGCTGAGGCAAGAGAATGGCTTAAGACCAAGAGTTGGAGCTTGCTGTGAGCTGTGACGTCACCGCACTCTACCGAGGGTGACAAAGTGAAACTCTGTCTCAAAAGAAAAAAAAAATAAGAAAATCTTCTTTCAATAACTTACATTGCTAATTCTGTTCTTCATAAAATGTAACTGTCTGCTCTCACAGAGATAAAATTTGGTTAACACTTGCCCCTGAGATAGCCAATACACTTTAGAAGGATACAGCAAACCCATACTGAATAGCTAATCCTTCAGCTTTAGCCTGTTACAAAGCTGGCGCTGCTGTGTTTCATTTGCTGAATATAGTTTAAAATACTTATAACTTGCTGCAAAACATCACTTGAAATAACTTTAGCATAGAGATTTTGTCCATGCAAGAAGACAATGAAAAGGAACGAGAGAATCTGGATCTATTAATATTTTTATTATTGTGCAGTAAACCTGTTACATTTCCTTGTCATGGAAAGTACACCATCTCTGTAGAGAGTACATACGCTCACTAAATTTACCTCGTTCAGTCCAACTTCATGACATTTATCTCCAAAGTTGTGGAAGATATCTCTTCCCAGAGTTCTGTTCACAAGAGTTCCCAAAGGGAGAAAGTCTTCTTCATAGCAAAGAAAACCTTCTGTTGTGACCTGAAGGAAGTATAGAGTCTGCACCGAGTCAGTGGTATCAGACGATCCGTCCAAAGCAATTGAATAATATATGTTTTTCCTTTTGAAGTATTGCATGAAGTTGATCTGTTAAAAGGAAGGCTAATTCACACTGCCAGTCAGTTATGAAAGGGGGCCGTTGTTTGTATTTTGAAACATTATCAGGGTCTAAGCATCTTACAACTTTGACAATGCATTCTTTCACAATTTCTACATCACTGAATAGCTTCCTTTTTTCCCTGAGTATATAAGCTACTTTATAAGTTGCTTTAGTGGCATTATTTCCAGATCTTATGGCTGCTCGAAAAATGGTTTTTGCTTTGCTTTCTATCTTTTAATTTCTGCAATACAACCTTTGTGTCTTTCCCTCTAATTTAATATATTTGTCATCTTTATAAACATTATAATGCTGATGAGTTTAGCATTCAGTTTCTTTAATGTTGATATTGCAGTATCACAAAGCAAGCAAATCATCTTATCTTTAGCAGAAACAGGGTGATATGCAATTTTTAATCCTCAATTATTACAACAAAACTCACAGCAGTGAGAGTTTTCAGTTGCTTTATATTTAACCATTCTTAAAGGGTTTAGAATGATCTTTATTAAACATGTAACTTTAAATAGCAATTATTTTGAAAATGTTTTTGATAGGTGAGCTCTGGATCTTCCGAGATATTGGTACCTTGTTTTCCTGGATTTTCACAAGTAGTAAATTTCACTTAAAAAATAATTTTGAGAAATCACAGTCATCCTTGACAATTTTTAAGTCACTAATATATTTAAGAGGAATATTTTTCTCCAATGAGTTCTCATTAATCAGGTTTGGCAGTAAAGGTTAATGATGTGGCTCCAGTTAACAGAAGATCTATTCTGAAGAAGATATTGATCTAGAAAAGATGATTCCAGCCAGGGGTTGGTGGCTCACATCTATAATCCTAGAACTCTGAGAGGCCAACACTGGTGGATTACTTGACCTTAGGAGTTTGAAACCAGTATGAGCAAAAGTGAGACCCCATCTGTAAAAATAACTGAGCATTCTGACAGGAGCCTGTAGTTCCAGCTACTTGGGAGGCTGAGGCAAGGGCATTGCTTGAACTCAGGACTTTGAAGTTATTGTAAACTATGGCAACACCACAGCAATCAACCCCAGGACAACAAAGTGAGACTGTTTCAATAAAAGGGGGGGGGCATGGTGGACAAAGTCAATGTTTTATTAAAAGACTCCAGTTGCACTATTGAAAATAATTTAGCATAGCTAAGACTTCTTTGATGTCAAACCAATTTGGGTTTGAATTCCAGAGTCACTGGTTATTAAATACTTTGACTAAATTATTTAGCCACCATTTTCCCATCTGTAGAATAAAGATAATCATAATTTTTTTTCTAAGGTTATGCTAAAACTAAAATGTAAACATATATTAAAAATAGTTTGCATTGTGATTGGCATATTAAAGGCACAAGAATTATAATTATTAAAGTGAAGTACAAATATTCTTATACTTTTTCTGGAAAATGTTTAGAAACGTTTTGATAGAAACCAAAGTAACATACTTCTTTCTTGAAGAGTTTACTGTTGTTCTTGAGCAAGTGATGTAATCCTTCTGATCCTTCATGTTCTTATGTATAAAATGAGGAAGGTCGTACTGCTTACAATACTGTCAGTATAAAATAAGACAGGAAAGAGGTCCAAGAATGATGCCCGCCCCAAAGGGTGCATTAAAGGCAGTTGTGAACTATCATTTTATCACACTTACCAAAAAGACCATTTACATTTAACTATTGGAGGTAAAAGTATTTACACAGTTAAAAAAAAATAATCAAAGGAATGTTATTTGGAGTTTTCTTTGTTAATTTAAGGTAGAAATGGAGCAGGAGAACGGGCATGAGTTTAAGACACGTGTTGGAAGAAGTCTCTTGAGTAGAGCCATCCAGAACTTAATCTACTTTGCATGGTGAGGTCATTTGCACAATAGAGAAATCATCTCTTTGTTTGTAAAGTGATAAGATTGAAAGTACCAGGCATTGTTTGTTGAAATATTTCTTTTCACTTGTAGATCCCCAGTCTTTTTGTAAGCAGAGTGACAAGAGAAGTGGAATGCCAACAACCTTCTCTCAACAAACTAAGAGAGGACAGAGCAGAGAAGAAAAGAAACGCACTTAAAGAAATGATACAGGCCTTCACCCAGATGACACCTACTTAGAAAACAAAACAAACTTTAGCCTTAGCAGAGTTAGGACAAGCCTGAGATCCTCCCCTGGTGAAACTGGGATCTCGCTCGGGGCTCAAAGCCAATTAATGCTAACATATTAATCCTGACCAGTTCACTCAAGTCACCTAGTTATCTGCTAAGGGTTCCACCTAGGAGTTGTTCACCGATCTTCAAATAGTTTTTTTAAAAGCACCATGAGAATTAATTGAGTTAACTCACGTCCCGTGCTTAGAGTAAGACCTAGCACACAGTAGGTGCTATTTAAATTGGGGAATCATACACTCAACTTTGGGGTGTTTCCAGTTGATGCTTATTATTCAATTTCCTAATTCATTGTCATTTTGAAGGGGTCCTGATTTATATGATAATTTATGTGTTCAACCTATGTGAAACAGTGAAGCTGCTGTTGTTGTTATTAATACATTATAAACATAATTTCGGGTAGTTTAGTCAGGTCCTGCTTATGCATGTCCACACATTGAGATATTAAAACATGCTAGGATGCCCTGAAGTCAGAAAAATATAATAAAAAGAGCTAATTCTTAGACACTTGCTCTGTGATTTGATGAGTTATCTACCTTTCTCAAACCCAAATCCTTTGAACTAAAGCCACATAATATTTAGTCTATGAACTTGATGGTTATGAGAATCCAGTGAGATAACATGTGAAAGTGCTTTGTAGATGATAGCACTTGATACAAATGAAACATATTCTGAGAATAAAATTTGGCTTAAGCTATCATGTTTCCATAAATGCCATATTTAGATGGCTGACTTTACGTATCCATAAGCATTCTACTTAATGACAATTTCAGTTGTATTACTGGATTTATAATATTGGGTTAGAAAATAGCATTGTTGGGTGTGGTTGCATACACGTGTAGTCCCAGAAACTGGGGGAATCTGAGGTTGGGGAAATTACTTGATTCCAGGAGTTTGAGGCCAGGAGAGGTAACATAGCAATACCCTCATCTCTCTCTCTTTTATTTTTTTTGAGACAGAGTTTCACCTTGTTGCTCTCAGTAGAGTGCTGTGACATGGCAGCTCACAGTAACCTCACACTCTTGAACTTAAACAATTCTGTAGCCTCAGCCTCCCAAGTAGCTGGGACTACAGACACCCACCACAACGCCCAGCTATTTTTAGAGATGAGATATTGCTTTGGCTCAGGCTGGTCTCAAACTTGTGAGCTCAGGAGATCCACCAGCTACAGCCTCCCAGAGTGCTAGGATTACAGGCATGAGACATGGCTTCCAGCCCAACACCCATATCTCTTAAAACAAAACAAAACAAAACAAAAAAAGGGCACTAAGCGGTCAAAATTAACTTCTTGCTCAACCATCCCCTAAGAACTCTACAATTTAGCTCTCTCTGCTTTTTGAATGACTTTGGGCCCTTGAACAGGCACAACAGAATCAGCAGGTGGGTATATACCTTTAACTCTTTGCTTTGCTATTAATGAGTTGAGTAGCACCAGTGTGGTCTTAGAGAAGTTTTAGCACAATGACCTTGCTATGCCTGATACATAGTAAAATTAGAGTAAACATTAGCTAACACATAAAATTTTTTAGAGTTCTTAGCAAAGACAGCACTGAGGTGAGCTTCATATCTCTATTTTAGAGGGTATTTGTCATTTGGAGCAGGGAAAGGCGAACAAACAGATGACTTAGCTCCTGATAGGAAGATAATTCTCAATCATATCTTGAGCCAGGTCAACAAATCCTTATTAAGTAACTAGTATATGCAAAACACTGCTAGACACAGTGGCACATTAAGAAAAAAAACCTAAAAGCTGATAATAATAATCATCTTACTACAATAGCAGTCTAGCAAATTACCCAGGTAAAAAGACAGAATATTGATAGTGTCATCTTTTAAGAAAGTGTCATCTTTTAAAGATAGTGTCATCTTTTAAGAAAGATGTGATAAGTATTACTGGGGCTCAATGAAGATTATAATATTGTACTGGCGGTGGAATGTTTTCACGTATTTCTCTTTTAATTTCTTACTTAGGTTCCCATTTCTGTGTAAGAGGGCTGGAATTTTAAAGGTCTCATGGAGAAAGGCTTATCCATAGCAATATTTTGGATTAACTCTGAGGGTTTGGACAGGCAGATGGAAAGGTAAGAACATTATAAGCAGAAGTAAAGAAAAGAAATAAGGACTTATTCCCAAATATTTAACTTTTGGAGTTAGGGGATGAACAGACAGTTGTTTTTTGTTTTGTTTTTTTAGGAGATGGGGTCTTGCTCTATTGCCCAGGCTATGATGCAATGGTGCAATGGAAACAATAATAACTCACTGGAACCTCAAACTCCTGGATTTAACTGACAATCCTTCTTCATTCCTTAAGTAGCTGGGTCTACAGGGGCATGCCACCATGCTTGGCTTATTTTTAAGAATTTTTATAGAGATGAGGCCTTGCTATGTTGTCCAGGCTGATCTTGAACACCTGGGTTCAAATAATTGTCCCACACGGGGCTTCCAAAGTACCAGGATTACAGGCATGAGCTACTTTGCCCAGATAAGAGGATAGATTTTTAAGATCTATCAACCCTACAAAATAGTTACTATTCACCTTCTAAGTTTATTGTATTATTTTTAGCTGTATTGGATATTTCAGAGGCTAAATACATTTCAGCCATACTGAGCCTTTAAAAACCATGTAAATGGCACACCCTGGGTGTTAATACTATATATGTTTTGGCTCAGCACCTGTGGCTCAGCACCTGTAGCTCAGCAGCAAGGGCACCAGCCACATAACAGGAGCTGGCAGGTTCGAATTCAGCATGGGCCTGCCAAACAACAATGACAACTACAACCAAAAAAATAGCCAGGCACTGTGGCAGGCACTTGTAGTCCCAGCTACTTGGGAGGCTGAGACAAGAGAATCGCTTAAGCTCAAGAGTTTGAGGTTGCTGTGAGCTGTGATGCCATGACACTACCAAGGGCAACATAGACTCTGTCTCAAAAAAAAAAAATACTATATACGTTTTATGAATATAAACACACATACAATGATAGTTCACTGCTGACAGATTTCATAATATTCTGTAGAGCATATCAGACATAATCCTCTGTCATACCAATAAACCCAATGAAACGATTACATTTTTCTCCAATCTAGCATCATTCATTTCTTTATTTAAAAATTCAACAAATATTTTGGAATATGTACAAGAACTGTGAATCTAGAATTAAAAATTAACTAAAATCACAGGGCCATCCGTACTGTTACTCCATTATTAAAAAAATTTTAAAAACCCCAAAGAAATAAAATTAGCTCATAATTCCCATAACCATGTTCTGTGAATGCCAAGACCTTTTGTCTGTTGTTTTCACTCCATTAGAACTGATATGGTGCTGGGCACAGTGGCTCACTCGTGTAATCCTAGAACTCTAAGGGGGGTGGATTGCCTGAGCTCAGGAGTTCAAGACCAACCTGAGTGAGACCCCATTTCTAAAAATTGTGACAGGCACCTGGCACACCCTGGATGTTAATACTATATCTGTTTCGGCTCGGCGCCTGTAGCTCAGCAGCTAGGGCACCAGCCACATAACTGGATCTGGTGGGTTTGAATTCAGCCCTGGGCCTGCCAAACAAAGACAACTACAACCAAAAAATTAGCTGGGCATTGTGGCAGGTGCCTGTAGTCCCAGCTACTTGGGATTTGAGGCAAATTTGAAGCAAGAGGATCACTTGAGCACAAGAGTTTAAGGTTGCTGTGAGCTATGACACCAAGGCACTCTACCAATGGGACACAGTGAGACTCTACTCAAAAAAAAAAAAAAAAAAAAAACCCAAACCCTGGAATAAAAGGTAGTTCTTGAGTTCTAGTCCTAGTGCTAAAAAACTCTAGGAAAATCTTTCAACTCCCTATAAACAGTTAAAAGAAATAAATCCTCATAAATACAGGGTTTCCCAAAGTCTCCCTTAAAGAAGTGGCCAAGATGTAGAGAATATTTTATAAACAGTTTGAAAATTTTTGTAATAAATATTTTGTAAATAAAAGTAAGTTTAGCTATAATTTCCCATTTTCCCTACTCATGGTGACTTTAGGGGCAACTTTTGGGACACCCTTATAGACTTACTTATATTTATTACTTCATAAATGCAGGTAATATAGCCAGTAACATTAGCAATGAAAATAATCTGATATTTTAAATTAGTAAGTAAATCATCATTTTAAAGAAAACAAAAGGGGAGTATGTGTGTCAGCCTTGAACTTCTTTCAGTAGACCAGTGAGAGAGTCTCAGCCTTTTTCTGCTTACAATGACTTTTATGTGTATTTCTAAAATAAAAGAAAATGCCTGGAGAACCAGGTTGTTTGCGTGCATAGATAGTCCTACTTTGCCTGGGTTTTTTGTCGTTGTTGCTGTTTGGTTGGTTGGGTTTTTTTGAAACAGAATCACACTCTGGCACCCTGGGTAAAGTGTTACAGCATCATAGCTCACAACAATCTCAAACTGCTGCGTTCCAGCAATCCTCTTGCCTCAGCCTCCTTAGTAGCTAGAACTACAGGCACCCACCACAACACTGGGTGAGCTTTTCTATTTTAACAATCAGAAAAACTATTCAGATGGGGTCTTGCTCTTGTTCAGGCTGATCTTGAACCCCTGAGCTCCAGCAATCTACCAACTCTGGCCTCCCAGAGTGCTAGGATTATAGGTATGAGTCAGTGTGGACCACCTACTTTGACTATTTTAGATCACCAGAATAATGACTTTGAAATCAAAATCTTTCCATCTGGGGCAGAGGAAATGACCCCCAAATGTGACTAAGTAAAAAGTGCTAATGTTTAGTAAACTAGGAGGTAGCTCTTTGGGCAGGGTTGAGAATGATCTCTTTAGGCTCCATTGCATTCTCACCCTTCCTGAGAAACTCTGATATGAAGATTAAGCATTCAGAACTAGGGAAGCATTCAAGCTATATTGTAACCACCCAAGAAGGCTTCTTTCTATGTGACTCAGGTGTCTTAAGAGAGAATAAATGATTTAACAACACAAGGTTTTGATTTTCCCCATTGCATTCAGAATATATTTTCTTTCATTATATTATTACAAGAAAGAATATTCAACACCTACTTGCCCTTTGCTCTTACAGTGATAGAACAGATGGCCTCTTAAAGTTAAATCTTGCTGAGCAAATAGTGTATACTCTAGTATATACTAAGCAGGTAGTCTACACAAAATGGTTGAGGACATTTTCTGAAACAGAACTATAGCAACATCAGTTGTACCACTGCTCCTTCCAGCTCCTTCCACTTTGTAGCAGACACACTACACAGGTCTGTGACAGCCTTCTCTCAGTGTCAATGGCTTGCACATTCAAACGTGGTGGGCACTGACTGTCACTATGTCCTCCCCACTCTATTATGTTCCCCTTTACTCAGAGGGAAAGCTAGAGACGTCCCTCCCTGACTAAATGGCTTCTATATCCAGGAAAACACGTAACTACTGTAAAGAGAGAATAAAGACCCCATTGTGTCTTTATTTCTGCATTTACAATTTTTCTTAAGTACGAACTGTGCAACTTTGTGAACATGGGCATTCCAACATTGGAGTCAGGTTCTTTAACTCCGTATCCTTCTCTTACCTACTCTTCTTCAGAGAATTCAAATTTAACATAGTTTGCAGCTTAAAAGTAGCAGAAAGTAGAATTTTCAGAAAATGTCATGGCAACACATCAAACATTTAATGTCAGGTTCCCTTATGTTCATTGCATTGCAAAAGGCAACCACCAATTATGCAATTTTGGAATGATATTTTACTTTGTAATTAAAACCCAGGTTCCTTGTGCTTGGTATTTGTAGAGCATATGTGCAAAGCAATTGCTCCCTGGGAAGGAAAAATGGCATCTCTGCACTTTGAAAGACCTCTGCCTACAGTGCTTTTATAAATATGCTTTTCTTCGTTGTTAAAATGATGGGTACCTAACTACACACTTAGAGGTGTTATCGAGGAATCACCAAACAGCATGCAAGTGTAAGCCCGTTGTTCAGAAACAGTGTAAACTTTATTGGCAGGTGGTTTCTTGGTTAAATATGACAAATATCACCTTCATTTAATTATGATGCTCAGCCGTTAACTGTATCTGAATCCTACACGAACATTTTGGGACTATTTGAATATAATTTGAATAACAATGTACCAACTGATATGATGGTAAGGGGAAAAAGATATCGGTAAAACTCCAAAAAATATACCCTCTTGTTTGTGGTCTCTTGATTCTCTCCTTTACCAATGGTTTCCTGCAAATAAGTGAGAGGTGAGAGGCATACGTTTTACGTCTCTTCATTGAAGTCCATTCATCTCGATGACCTGAACGTGTATGCTAATATTGTGGGGTTTACCTTATTCTGATACAGGATAGCTTTCATCTTGCCTAAATAAATAAGAGTACTGCATATATTTAAATATTTTTTCAGAATTTGTCACCAACCCATGAAATAAATGCTCTGCCTTAATAACGTCTAATAAACTAAGGTACAATCATAAACATCAGCATTTTAAAAATGAAATGCTTTAATTAGGACACTTGTAGAACCTTAACTATGTAAAGAACAAAATTTTTCAGATAACCGATCTTCCTTCAGTAAGTGCCAAGTCTTTTTGATATTTGAACAATTTTAGGTGGAAATCACTCTTAAATATATTGCACAATGTTTTACCACTTTAAATAGGGCATATTGATCACAATAAATTTTTTTTAAATGACTCAGGGTCATATTGTAGTATAAATTATTAATATTGCTAATATAGGAATGACCTCAAGACCCAAAGAACCATGTGGGATTATTTTCCCTGTTACTAAATTCCCGAAAACTGTTTTTGACTTACTGTAACATTTGATAGTTTTGGGTTCTCTCCTAACCACTGAGAGTTAAATTTTTCTTCTTAGTCTCACCACCATGCATCTGAGAAGTAAAATGTTGCCTCCTTCTTGTGACTCTTACTCTATTTTGGACTTAGAAACTACATCAGGAAAAACTGTTAAAACTATATATGAATCATGAGTATTTAGACACTAAGGATCAAGAAACATGTCTATCAATACCTTTATGAGTTTTCTTGTGTGGGTTTTGTAATATTCATTTAGACTGTTGAGAAATCTTCACAGCTGAGGTACTAGTCTAGTATTTCAGGTGGGTGAGCTACTGGTCCATTTAGTTGTCTGTAAAAACGATATCACCATGGGTTGGGTACAGCGGCTCATGCCTGTAATCCCAGCACTCTGGGAGGCCAAGATGGGGGGATCACTTGAGTGCAGGAGTTGGAGACCAGCCTGAGCAAAGCAAGACCCTGTTTCTACTAAAATTAGCCAGGTGTGGTGGTATGGGCCTGTAGTCCAAGCTACTCAGGAGGCTGAGGTGGAGGATTGCTTGAGCCCAGGAGTTGGAGGGTACTGTGAGCTAGGCTGAGTAGGTGAGACCCCATCTCTACTAAAAATAGAAAAACTCATGGGGCATTGTGGTGGGCACCTGTAGTCCCAGCTACTTCGGAGGCTGAGGGAAGAGGATCACTGAACCTAGGAGTTTGAGGTTGCTGTGAGCTATGATGATGCCACAGCCCTCTACTCAATGTGACAGAGTGAGACTCTGTCTCAAAAAAAAAAAAAAATACTGGGAACAAACACAGCAGATAATTGATATTTTAAAATTCTTCCTTCTTGGTAATATACTAAATTCTAAACATGTGGCCTATTATAGGATGGAATTTAAAATAACAGGCTTATTTTGGAGGCTCTCCATGGTGCCGAGATAATAAAAGTGTAAGAACCCACTTATAACATAGTTCCACAGCATGGACTCTAAATATGATGTTTTAGCAAAACTTCAACAACAGCCTGGAGTCTTACTGAAGTCTGTACAGTCTAGAATTAAGAATCAAGCACTGGAAAAACACAGTGCTAAATTCCAAACAGCTAACTTCTAGGAAGGTAATTAAAACTGGAGGAAAGGGAATGAAAAATGACTTTCATTTTATTTTCGAGATTTTTATATAGTCTAACATTTCAAATAATATATGAGTGTGTGTATATCTGTATTATTTTTCAGTTAAAAGTTCTTTTTATTACAAATAAAACCACAAAAATATTCCATTTCAGGCAAATACAAATTTTACTTAACTCTGTAGGACAGCTCAAATACAATTAGAATTTTCGCTGCTTACTTATTACTTAAATTTATTTAGATTAAGTGTTACATTATTTTTTGTAAGGCTGCAGTAACAAAGTACAATAAACTGACGGATTCAAACAAAAGAAATTTATCGTCTTATAGTTCTGGAAATTAGCAGTTCAAAATCAAGATGTTGGCAGGATCAGTTCTTTCTGAGGGCTGTGAAGGAAGGATCTATTCCAGGCCTTTCCCTTTCACTTGAAAATGGCAGTTGTTAGGCAGGACATGATGGCTCATGCCTGTAATCCTTGCACTCTGAGGGTATTACCTGAGTTTAGGAGTTCGAGACCAGCTTGAGCAAGAGTGAGATCCCATCGCTAAAAAAAAAAAAAAAAAAATAGTGGGCATTGTGGCAGATGCCTATAGTCTGAGCTACTTGAGAGGCTGAGACAAGAGGCTCACTTGAGCCCAAGAGGTTGAAGTTGCTATGAACTATGTTGTCACAGCACTCTGCAAAGTGAGACTCTAACTCAAAAAAAGAAGGAGGGGGGCAGTCATTTTCACACTGTATTCTCCCTGTCTGGGTCGGTGTCCAAATTTCCACTTTTTATAACAACAGTTATACTGGATCGAGGTCCCCCTAGTAAGCTCATTTTACAGTGATTACCTGTATAAAGATCCTTATCTCTATAAAAAGTCACATTTTGAGGCATGGTATTGAGGGTTAGGACTTTAACATATGAATCTGGGGAGGAGTCACCTTAACCCCTAACAAATAGCAGTCCATTCAGGCTGCTATGACAAAATATCACATCCTGAGTAGTTAATGAACTAGAGACATTTTTTCTCCTAGTTCCGAAGGCTGGGAAGTCCAAGACCAAGGCACCAGCAGAATGGGTGTCCATCAATGACCACTTCCTGCTTCATGCGTGGATGGCACCTTCTTTGTGTGTCCTCACACAGGGAAAGGGCTGAGGGTCTCTCTTGGGACTCTTTTATAAGGATACTAATTTCATTCATGAGTGCTTTGCCATCACAACTTAATAATTTCCCAAAGGCCTTAATTTCTAAGACTATCACATATGGTATTCCAATGTATGAATTACCATATGCTGGAAGTTAATATTAGGAGTAGGATTTCAAAACGTGAATTTGGCAGAACACAGATATTCAGCCCTAGGAATGTGTTAATAATCTCTATATCCCTCATGGAGATCTGGTGGGTCAGACCACTTTCTGAAGTAGCTTTGGGCCCACTGCTCCTCAGCCTCACTGTATACACCTTTTCTTCTTCCTCTTCATTTCTGACCTCATCCCCTTTTTTTTCACCCCTGACAGAGTCTTACTTGATTGCCCTGGGAAGAATGCTCACAGAAACCTCAAACTCATGGGCTCAAGTGATTCTCTTGCCTCAGCCTCCTGAGTAGCTAAGACTACAGGTGCCCACTACAATGCCCAGCTGGAGTTTTTCTAATTTTTAGTAGGGATGGGTCACTCTTGCTCAGGCTGGTCTTGAACTCATGAGCTCAAGCAATCCATCCACCTCGGCTTCCCAGAGTGCTAGGATTACAGGTGTGAGCCACTACACCCAGCCCTGATCTCAGGTCTTCTTGAGATGGAAGCAGTCACAGCTGACCCCACCCAAAAGTGGTTGTGACAATACCATTTTCATATTCTTTTCATTATTTTCAGGGAAATAATTCAAAGAATATTGGAAAGTTTTTTTCTAAAAAGACAGAAGTTTTCCTGAAAGTTGAGAGTCCTGCCCACACACTTCCTGCACTGACAAAAACCAACATTAACTTTTTTCCTTAGGAAAACATTACTGCTTGAAAACTCATTTTGTTAGGGCTGGCACAACAGTATATTAAAAATATTTTAGGAGGAAAAAAAATCAACCCATGCACATGCTGATGGTGGGATTCTCATTTTACCTAGTTTTAAATGAGAGTTTTTAGGATGAGAATGTGTATCTTTGGTTACACCCATTTATAAACTCCAGATTCCTATTTTCTTAACATTCTGGTACCAAGAAGTCCCAAGCTTCCCATATGTCTCATTGCAAAAGAAAGTTTCAAAGGTAATTGTTTCCATAGACTCACAAAGCAAGAAGAGGAACTTTAGTAATTAGCAGTGCAAACCTTTATTCCACAGACAAAGAAACGAGACCAGGGGCGTTCCAAGTCCTGCCTGGGGATGCTGGGTTGAACCCTGAAAGCACTGGTCAGTAGAGGCCTCCCTGTTGCATGCCTGCTTTCATAGTAGTGATTAAAATTACCTACCAGCTGATAAGAAGAAGGAACCCTTATAGAATCTTTACAAGAGTAATCAATTTCTGATTTTTTTCTTGTATTAGAGCTTGAGTTGTGTCTTACACTTAAAACTTAAAAACAAAACCAAACCCCCATAAAATACACAGCTAAATTCCAGAATGCATTTGTTTGGTTTTAAATACAGCCTGACACAGGAAGGAGATGAAACTGACTGTCGGTAAGTGCACGTCGATATGCGAAGCTCATCCATGAAAAGAGATGATTACCAAAAGAAACACAGCACATAAAATATTGAAATAGTAACTGAACGCGGAGCACAAAAATCAATTTAAAGAGATAGCTTCTATTTTAATACCGCATTTTCATCAGCCATAAAAATAGAGGTCTATTTTCAGTGTCGTTTTATAAAGTATCTACCCATTTTTGCTTGGAGAAGATGGTGGTGCGCTGGCGTGTGGCTCCCGTGGTTTGGCCAAGTCTCAGTGCAGCTCAGCGGCAGGTGTCTGCTGGTCCGGAGCCCCTGGGTCTTCTGTGTCACCCTGCCACTTCCCACCCCCTGCCCCACCCGCTGCCCTCCTGGCATGTTTGGCCCCTGTAAGGGCCACACGCCCCCTTGGAGGCGCCAGTGCAGTGGAGGAGACACACCCAGCAGTGCCGAAGCTGACTGCATCCAGGCAGCCCGCGAGGCCCACAGCACCACCAGCAAATGCCCTGGCCGTCTCAGCACCACAGCAGAGGACAGCCTTGGGGACGATGTCGTGGATGAGCATGGCCATCAGGAAGACCTGGAGGAAAAGCTGAAGGACTACTCGGGCTTCCTCACACACGAGTGACAAGCCCCGGGTGGCCCCGGAGTCCCCCTGACTTCTTGCTAAAGTGCCACCGCAGACTGGCTAGTGCCCTGAAAAAAATGCATTAAGAAAAGCAAGGTTGGCTCGGCACCTATAGCTCAACCGGCTAAGGCGCCAGCCACGTACACCTAAGGTGGCGGGTTCGAATCCCCAGCCCGGACCCACCAAACAACAATGACGGCTGCAACCAAAAAATAGCTGGGCGTTGTGGCTGGCGCCTGTGGTCCCAGCTACTTGGGAGGCGGAGGCAGGAGACTCGCTTGAGCCCAGGAGTTGGAGGTTGCTGTGAGCTGTAATGCCACGGC
>CAUYTI010021958.1:0-13891 GCA_963575145.1 Galago senegalensis
CAAATACAAGGGGAAGGGTTAGAAACTTATGTACTAAAATGTTAACAAAGCATTTATCTTTGAGTGGCATGAATATTTTCATTTTCTTTTTTGTGCGTTTTTATTTTCCCCCAATTATTAAGTTGGCATGAATTCTCTATATCAATTTTTTTTAATATTTGTAAAAGTCTACATGTCAAAGCAAATGATACAGAGAAAACACCTCATATTTTGGACCAAAGCTAGACTAAGAGCTTAGTCGGATGACACCCTTTTCTACTGAGTGGTTTTGTATTTCCAGACAAACATACTTATTTGAAAGAAGCATTTTCCTCCTTATAGCTGATTCAAACTAAGTAAAATATTTTAAAAGTCTGTAGAATGGGGTCTGGCTTTCTTATAAATGTTACTGAGGAACTATTGGGATGACAACCTTTGCCAGAGCTCATTCACATTAACTCAGTTCAATTCTACAGCCATTACTTATTGGGTGCCAGTATGCAGGAGCTCTCACAATGAGTAAGACCCTGTCCTTGTCGTCAAGATGCTCAAAGCCAAGTGAAGGAGACAGGTGCAAAGTTAAGAGCCATCAAGTTGTCTGTGATAAATGCTCCAGCCCTGTTAACTCCCGCCACCTCAATCTAATGGTCTTAACCCCGGAGACGTGGAGAATTTTGGACAGCACTTCAGCTGTAAGGCAGCACCTCTGTATAGCTATTCTTTAATCATCACCACTAGCTTAGACGCAGATCAAGTTTCAGCCCTTGTTCCATGTCCAAGAAGGAAACCTTGGTCCCATTCTCTGGCTCTCTCTATGGAGACCTCATCCCTAAGGATTCTTCAACCCCTTCAGCCTTTCCTGCTTTGCTTCTGCCAGGTCCCAGTCTCACCAACATCACACTTCCCTCCTAACAAAAGGAAAGTGAAATGCAAAACACCTATATGTGCTTTGCCCCAGGGATTGTCCCCCGAATCT
The DNA here is from genome assembly GCA_963575145.1 of Galago senegalensis. NCBI lineage: Eukaryota > Metazoa > Chordata > Mammalia > Primates > Galagidae > Galago > Galago senegalensis. Next base: position 956 of record CAUYTI010021958.1, read on the forward strand.
ACTGCTTTACCTTCCGTGCCTGCCCTTCTGGTAAGCCCCGCAAAGGGGCTAGAGGAGAAGAGATGAATTCTGATCAGATGGGCCATCTGAGAAGCCTTCCTAGAGGAGATGCCATTTAATTTGGGCCTACGAAGGTGGGCATAATATCAGAAGGTGAGAATGACACTTTCTGGTAGTGGGATCTCTGTAAAGAAAGGGGCCAGAGGTGAGTAAATAAAAGGTGGTTGTGAGGCTGGCTGATTGGACCTGCTTTGGGATGGGTATCCTGGGCTTGGAGGAGTGTGGTTCAAGGACAGAATTAATGAAGGAGAGATGATTGACAACTCTTCTACAAAGGGCCTTGCATGCCACTCTGGGGAGTTTTAAACTTATTCTTTGTCCCAAAGGAGATAACCCTTAAATGTGGTTGATGAGGGAGCCTCCATAGAATTAAGTGTGTTGAAAGTGAACACAGAATCCCTCTCTGCAAACCTCTGCACACAGCTTTTATCCTTAGATCCTCTCTGTAGCCCAGCTTGTCTGGAATAAGGCTTAGGAGGTGATGCTCGTATATCAGAACTTCATAATCGGCCCCCAGAGGCCTGCAAAAGTATATGCTCCTGGAGTAGAGAGTTATTTTTTCTTCCTCTGCTCTACAAAGAAATACTTATTGAGTCCAGGCAGATCCACAGGGGTACACTAGTAAGCCTCAAGGCATCAAAACTTTACTAAAATCACCCTATGTTCCATTTAAACACATAAAGTCAGGAGGGGGCATCAAGCAAAAGAAATATTGGGAAAAACAGATTTCCTATTATTTTGTTGTGAAAAAGACCAGGCATTCACTCTTGCTGGCCTCTATCACAGGAGTGTTGGAGTCCAATTCAGCTCAAAATGAGGCAAAGAGGCGAATTCCTCTCAGGGAAGAAACGCATTAGAGAAATAATCCCTCCAGAGTCATTCTGAAAATTGCTTTTGCTGATCCATGATGGAAAAAACAAAGTGCATTAGATGAATTCAGCCAAGTAAAATCCTGGGAAATTATCTGAGTTAAAAAGAATTTCAAACTAGAGCTTAAAAGCATTTAGCTGGTTTTTATGAGTAGGGGAAAAGCTCTCACACACGCGCACACACGTGCACACACACGCACATTAACACACATACTCCCACCGGCAATTTGTGTCTTCATGTTGTGTCTCTTTGTAAGACAGTGCCTTCAACCAGGGGTGGCTCATTTAGTGTCTGTTTTCTACAAGGAGAGGGAAGCAGAGGGCTAGTGAGGCATGCATTTTAAAACCAATTCGAGGAGTCAAAGAAATCATAAGGTCTTCCCGGGTAGGAGGAATTGGAGTCCCTTATGTTGGTCATTGTTGCAGCATGCAGATTTGTGGGTGGGAGTTCAGCTTGAATTATTATGGCTACATCTCACACATCCAACAAAGGCATTTGAAATCTCTTTGGGGAACGTGCACCCAGGGAACAAGTACAATTCTTAACATTTACTTTTGTCAGCTAAGGGCTCTCTGTGCTTGGCGGAGGCCATGAGAGGTTGAGACAGACAGGATAATTCGCACCTACATGTCTGTTGCAATGCCTGGCCAGACGTGATACAGATCTCACATCCATTGGACCAGGGCTCCCGAGGTGGTAGAGGCTTGGGGTATCTATTATATTTCCACAGTTGGAGCACGTGAGACAAGACTGAGCTGCCTGCTGTCCTCAGAGTGGGTCTCAGCAATGGCCGCTGCCACATAGCTGGTGGCTGAGGGCCGGGAGGCAGGTGATGTGGAGAGCATCTGAGCAGCCTTTGAGATGGGGCTAGTACAGGGAGGCCCCAAAGATGCACTGGTTATTAGAAAGACCTGTACTTCTGGCCAGATTACACAACTGTCTTAGGCAGGACAGAAAACTGTTGACATGTTTCTCTAAGTTGATCGTGTTCTCAGGACATCACCCCACCTCAGCACTTGTGCAGGGCCTGCAATCCAAGAGGATGAAGACAGGGAGTTATTCTTACGCCCTTGCTCAACGTCCTCTCTGGTTACAGTGCTGCACCATCAATCTGTCTATGTCCAGAGCTCCATGCGGGTTCTTGTTCAGCTCAGGAAGGAAGCCCTAATCAGAGCAGGCTTCAGAGGCTGTCCCAGCACATGCCTTGTCACTGGATTCTATATGAGCATTCACTAGGTCCCAGGCCCAGTAACAGAAAGACATGGAAGGAGCAGAGCACACGGCCTTCTTCTCAGGCCCTGGAAACATCCAGAAAGGAGGCCTCCCCTGGCCCAGCTGACTCCTGCAGTGCAGGGCCCAGGGCTGGGCTCAGGCCCGTTGGCACCTATTGAGCAGCCCTCACTCCTGCCGGGTCCTGGCTCAGATGCCGCCTCCTGAAGGAGGTCTACCTGAGCACCCTATTTTTAAATTGCAGTCCCCCTGCTTCCCTTACCCTGCTCTACTTTTTTCTTTATTTCCACACATGCTTCTTCCAACCTATCATGCAATGTACTAAGTCTTTTAACTGTTATCTCTGAACAGCATCTTCTCCCAAGAATGTCAGTTGTGCAAGGCAGAGTTTTGCCTGTTTGGTTTGATTTTGTTCACCATTGGTAACTGAGTGATGCAGTAACTGTGAGGGCCCCTTGGGTGCCCTGCCTCCCTGGGTTGTGCTAGATCCAGGCTGGGCTGGGTTCCAGCCGGCTCCTGGATTGCACCTGAGCAATCTCATATGCGGTTCAGATCTTCTCCTAACATTATCAATGAACATGAATACTTATTAGCTAATAAAGGGACCCGGGGCTAAATCTTAGAAAACTCTGTCTCTAGGCTGGGAGCAGAAACTATTTCTCTCTCATTTTATCTCTGATCCCAGTGCCTGGGATTTCATAGTGCTCAGTTAATGTTGATGGATGAAATGAAATTTAGTACCCCACCCCTTCCCAAACATAGAGTCTTACAGCCACTGTTTTTACCAGGACTTGGCTGCATCTAACTGCATGTCTCCAATCGCAGTCACGTGCGCAAAAGGCTGGTCTGGTGAGGGGGTGGGGACCGGGAGCGATTCCTGTTCCTCAGCACCAGTTTGCACCACAGCTTTTCCTCTTCTGTTCCTAAAATTCCTCCCTAATGAGTTGCCCAAGTCCTCACAGATGTCTGCTCCCCTTGCTATCCTCGCCTGCCATCTCTGAGTCAGCCTGGATTTAATCACGCCCCTCCTTGCTGATTGAATCCCAGATCTCCACAATCGGAAACATTATTTACATCCCTCAGCTCCTTTCTAGGTTACCCAAGATAAGCAAGGGGAAGAAGTAAAAATAGGGCATAGAGGCCTAGAAATGCTTCAGCAAATTCAAGTGGTCTTAGTGGGCCAAGAATTAAGTCTTTCTGATTCTCATTTGATGGTGAGTTCCATTTCCAAGTGAGCAGCCTGCAACCAGCAAGGTGAAGTGTAGCAGCAGGAATTCTTTCCAGTTGCTCTGCTTCTGGCAGGCTAACTGCAGGTCTTTGCAGCCACCTCTTTCCCCCTTCCCCAGGGCTTCTCGGAAGTGTGCAGGAAGCAGGTGGTCCTGCATAGACTCTCTGTGGCTGCCAGGCCAGAGCTTGTGTGTGGGGAAGAAGCCTTTTCATCAGACTAGATCTATCTTTTGTGGCCCAGACAGGACCCTAGATGGCGTGTCTGGTGTTAGCAAGCCCCTTATCCATTGTTATAACCAGGAGAAGGAGGCCAAAAACCTCGAAAAGAACTGTTCCCTCACGCTGGGAAAGTACCTTTTCAGTTAGAGGCGCCAAATCAAGTGTGGTTGAACTGGAGCGGGAGGGCAGCAAAAGGAATGCATGTCCTTTCAGTGGAGAGCATTCTCCTGGTACCAGGATTCCTTTGCTGTTGCGGCCAATGCCCACTAGTCATTTGGAGAGTGGATGACTTATCTGGGGGACCCAGATCCCTGTATTAGCTCCTAGCAGGCAATCACGTCATTGAAGAGAATAAAGAGAAGAAAGCTGTGGGGTGAGGGAACAGGGACCTGGTCCAAATGGTATGCCCTCCACCTTTTTCTCAGGTTTGCTACTTGCCAGGACATTGTCCATACCTCTGCCAGACAGGCCACTCCTGCCCCCACCCTGCCACAGGTGTTCATAAACTCCAACGGGAGTCTCAGCAGGAATATGCGAGGTTGTCATCACCTCCAGATCTGAGTTATCAAAAGACAAGAGGAGTCAGGTCCGCCCTACTCTGTCTGAGGCTACCTGCAGCTGCTGCTTCTCATTGTCCCCCAAGCATAGGTGTGGCAGGGTCAACCCATTGGCAGCAGCACGAGGCTGAGATTCCTCCAGAAATCCCACCACTGCTGGTGGGCACTGCCTGGGTACCCTGCTCCCCAGCTAAAGCCAGGATCATCGAGGTGGAGAACAGGTAGGTGAGGCAGCCAATTTAATTCTTGAAAGGGCCACAGTTTAATTTAGCATGCCAATTATAAAAACCAGTATCCATACCTGAGACTGAGAATAAGGACAGGTTAAAAACAAAAGGCAAGAAAAATAAGGAAAGAAATCCTGAATGTTGCTGTCGATGTTAGGTATTCCCCTGTGTCCAGAATGGGATATTTGTCTCTACATGGTGTGCTGGACATTGGCCTGTGATTTACTTTGGTTCAGTGGGTTGGAATTAATTTTTAAGATGTTTTAAATGATAGGATCAACACAGATCTCCCACCCACGTACATAATCATCAGTTACAAATGTCTGCTGTGTCTGGGAAGTCAATAAAACCCATGCTAACCTAGCTTCACTGTCTATAAAAATTATCTATTTATGTGTTCTGATCATTTCTAAATACTTGTGGCTCCTATGAACAATACAAGGAGCTCACAATAGGGAGAAATCATGGATAAATGCTTCTCTTCAGTGCTGTTGCTGGAACTGAGTCCAATTCTTAGCCAAGAGGCATATTCAATGTGCTTTGCTATCTGTTTCCTACCGGCTCTTTGTGAAAGGATTGGCTTCTCTGGGAATAATGTTCAGCAATATCACCTGTTTGGGAATGTATGCTCACGCACTCCTGGTGGAGAACCTCCCTTCAGAATAAACATTTAAAAAAGAAAAAGCTGATTGAAAATGCAGGTACTAACTGACCAGTCTTTATCGTCTGTTTTCTGATATAGCCAGCTTCACTCTGGGGAGTGCCTTGCATAGCCTGAGAAGGATTAGGGAGAATGAGTCCTATTTCATTTGTTTGCTCCCCCTTTGACAGATGCTCCAAGACACTGTGAACTTGGGACTGATGTCTGAGAGAAGAAACATTGCAGGATGAATGGAATGCCAGTTAATTCCGTTATGCCATTTATTGACATCCTGGCCGAGCTCAATCTATCCCCGGGGTACTTTCTAGAGTGGAGCGCATTTAATGGGAAATATAGATCGTCTGGTCCTAACAATCCAACAAAGGTAATTCGAGTCCTGGGTTTGACAACTGAGGAGGTCAGTCTGAGAATCAGCAGAACAGGACAGATTTCTTTCTCTTCTTCCATGTGCCATGCTCTGTGAGTGTGGGCCGTTTGTAAGACTGGGTTAATGTGCTGTAATTGGAGTATGAGGACCTGAACTCAGCCCCCTCATCATCAGGGAGCAGGTGACGGCTCTCTTTGATCTTCAGGCCTCCATCATGACATGCTGATAACCACAGAGAGTCACCTCCTGAATACACTTCAGAAATGGTGAGGTGACATCTAAATGTAAACCATTATTATCGCCATGACAATGTGCCCCCTATGCCACCTCTCTTCTCCACTTTAAATAGAGCAACAAGAACTCATAATTTCCCGAGTTATTTGTCTTTTCACTTCACCTTCCCTGGCCTGTGAGACAGCGGATCTTCTGAGAGCATGAAAACAGCCACCTCAGCTCCCTCTTTCCGAGATGAAAAGTCACGGGGACGGTTGGTTTTACCGAGAAGACTTGAAGGATTTTTCACTCTAACAAGTTATCTGCCTAGCAATCCTCCTTGAGGTAAAGCTCAGCTCTGATAATTAAGGTAAAACCAACAAACAATAACCTTTTTCATAGAACTTCCAGAACTATATGGAATTTAGTGTGATTTTTAAAATATCTTACCCAATGATTACCTTCCCTAATCAAATAATGTAAATTAAATTATTATGCTTTTTTATGATGGCTAACTCTGATAAACAACCCATTCCATTCCAGCCTGAATGTTGGCATGTTTATGAAATCAAAGCTTCCATCATATTGAATTTGATAAGAGCTACACAGTTTCACCAGTCACACGTGGGTGTTGCCGTAGGAGGTAGCTGAGGTAAGGCAGCGACCTTGACTTGCAAGGGTTGGACAATCCAGAAGAAAGCACAAGTTGTGTAGGGATGAAGGTCACACCTGTCTTTATGGGATTGAGATTAGGTCAAAGACTTGAAGTTCAAGTTATAGTAAGCCTAGAACTCAGAGTCCTAGATTTCTATCTAGAAGGCACTTTAGACATACAGGAAAACCAACTATGCAAAAGTATGATTGAGGGTGGACACCGTAAGTATCATCTGAAACTGGTGAAATGCAGAATGACAGGCCTTGCTCCAGAGTCCTAAGTCAGAGCCTGCAAGAAACAAAATGTCCAGGGGATTGGAAGGCACTTTAAAGCTTTGGTGCACTGGTCTAACCCACCCCTCTTGTTTTATGGATGACCGAGCTAAGACAGAGCAAGTCTAATGGCCTCTTCAAGACATAACACCTATCTCATACTCTGGTTCTTTAACCTGTGATTTGAGTAGCAGCGAGTTGTGGGCCTGGTCCTCAGACTGATGCTGGGTCCTCCCAAGGAAATGTGGAATAGCGACATCAAGCAATGCTAATTCAAGGAGTCAGTTCTCATTTGAGAGATTTACATACTATTTGTGTAAACGGTTTAGTTCCCACTAAGGTACCATAACTCTCCTGGTGGCAGTTTATTCAGATTGCAGGTGGAATACCTGGATGCCTTGAACTGGACAGCTGTGGGAAGGAATGCAGCTTTGCATGGGGAATAGGACTCAGTGTTGAGGAGGGGTCTGCCTCAGGGCCTTTTCTCTTGCTATTCTCTCTGCTGAGATGCTATACCTCTGAATCTTCACGTGGCTCCCTCTTACCATCCAACTCACTCCCGTCCATGGAGAAGCTTTTCTTAGCCACTCTGTCGAGAGCTTCCTTCTCTCCCCATCCCAGCCCCCTCAGTAACTTTCTACCCCCATGATCTTGTTTTGTTTTACCTACAGCAATTATGAAAGGGGATTATTTAACACTGTGCTGTCTGTCTTCCCTCCCCAAGTGTACACCTTTGATGAGAGCAGTGAACTTGCCTCACTTATATACTGCCACATCCCTGTTGACCAAGAAGAGTCCTTGATACACACTAGGTGCTCAATAATTGCTTGCTAAATGAATTAATGAGTAAATTAGAATAAAGTTTGCCGTGCTCATGACTAAGATAATCATAAATAAGAGCTAACGTTTATTGACTTTCACACCGTGCTAGACACAGTGCTGTGTGCTTTAAGCACAGTGTCTCACTTAATGTTAATCTTTTATTATGAACATTTAAAACAGCAGGCTGCTTAGAAGTTGAGGTACTAGGTGCCTCTTCCTACAACTGGGAACACTCACTGAAACATGGATTTGACCTCAGGAACATTTCCTAGCGGAAAGCCCCGAGCGACATTCCATGCACAGTGGATCACACGGGCTGAATTTCTCAAGGGTCCAGCCTGCCACGGTCTGACCTGGGAGGTCACTGCACCTCACACTGTGTTTGGGCTCCTGGCCAGTTTTCCTCTGAGCACATGAATAGGGACAACAAGACTTAGAGGGACAGCTTGGAATGAAATGTCCTGATATACTTTCCAAAGTGATGACAGAAAAATACTAACTTTTGCCCATTACCCCTTACGTGACCTGTAAAACCATTTGTAACAGAAAATAACTTGTAGGGGGAGGAATGCGATGCCAGCCAGAGGACAATCCTTGGTCTTCTCATTTTTCACCAAAGAAACAAAGCAAATAGACCAATTTGGGCCTCAATCGTCAAGTACATTTTATGATGCCTACAGAGAGATGAAGGGCAATAAAATTGCCCTCACAGCGGCAAGTCAATACTTCTGTTCGTTTGTTTCTCCAATTTAAAATTTCCCAAAGTGCTCCGTCTCCACGCCGCTCTCCACCTCGGTTTCCACCAGCTCCACTCATCCCTACCAAACAGCTGCAGCCGCTGACTCAGTAGGCCCAGGCCCACCAACCGCTCAGGAAGTCAGCCAGAAAGGCACGTCTGTAACAAGAAGCAGGAGGCTGGGGGAAGAACAACTTGAGTAAATGCATTTCGTTCCAGAGAAGAGCTTTTTAAAAAGCTGTTTAACATTTAAAGTTCTATTATTATTTTTGGCAGCGTGTTGAGTCCATGTCTCTTTTTTTGGCTACTTTTCTAGTACTTTATGTATTTGGAAGTAAGATTTGCAACTGATTTCAGTAACACTGGGAAAAATTTTCCAGTGTAATTATAGGAGGTATTTAAATGTGATTTTGTATACTCATCGAATAACAATCAGAACTTAAAATGAGTATATAAAGTGACCTCTAATATAATGTATATATATATATATATATATATATATATCTAAAATGTAGAAAATGCCTTAAGCATTGATCATCACAGAATTAATTGTATAGCTAAAAAAAATCAAATCTAATAATAATTACCCATAGATCTCACGTTAATTACTCAATGCAAAAAAATAGATGGGAAAATAAGACTGTGGGTGGCCCCTTTCATCACATGGTCAGTGGTGAGGCCTAGTACATTTTATTTGATAAACTTTTTACTATGGAACATTTCAAAGACACACCAAAGTAGAGAGACTGGGTGCCCATTATCCAGCTATCCATATTGCCCCTGTGCATTGATGGTGAGAGGAGGAGCTGTTGCTATGGGGTTTGTGACTGCTGGAAGGCAAAACGGTTGTCTATCCTGACAGGGGTGACTCTGGAGCCAGTTGTCCATATTAACTATTTGGAGCTGTAGGTAAAATAGGTAGTTCGTAGGCTTAACCCCAACTTCTGCTTTAAGACATCAGGCAAAAAAATAAACTCATACACGTTTATTATCTATCACGAGCCCATGTTTGTCCTAGCTATCATGAGGGATATAAAGTCATCATTAAAACATTGGAACAGTGGGTAGTTTCTGTTCTCCTTTTTGGGTATATAGCCTTCCTATGACCCCACCCTAACCTGCATCTTGGGACTGGGACTGATCTGTACCCTTTCCCAAGTCTCCTGCCCTGTGGCTTCTGTTGGGTTATGACAAGGGATAGTGGGGAGAAGAACACTGTGGAAAGACGAAAGTAGAAAACCAGGCAGAGAGGATGCACACAGGCTCATATAGGACGGGAGACAGTGGTACAGGGCCCCACTATCCAGCCAAGGAAGTCCAGTTGATTTAAAAAGCAATAAGACACTAAGTATCACTCATCCCTAGGATAATGCAAATCAAAACCACAACGGGATATCACTTCACACCCACTAGGATGGCTATTGTTGAAAAAACAGAAAATATTGCATGATGGTAAGGATGTGGAGAAACTGGACCACTTATGCCTCGGTGTGGAAAATGGTATGATAGGTAGTTTCTCAAAAAATTAAACAGAATTATCACATAAAGCAATTCCACTACTTGGATATATACCCCAAACAATTAAAAGCAAGAACTCCAATAGGTATTTGTGTACCAATATTCAAAAAAGCGTCATTCGCAATAGTCTGAAGGTGAAACAGCCCAAAAGCTTATCAGCAAATGAACAAGTAAATAAAGTGTACACGCATACAGCGCAATATTATTCAGCTTTAAAAAGGGATAAAATTCTAATACTTGCTACAGCATGCATGAAGGATATTATGCTAAGGGAAATAAACCAGACACAAAAGTATTGTAGAATTCAACTTATATCAAGCACCTACAGCAGTTGAATATATAGACTCAGAAAGTAGATTATAGGTTACCAAAGGCATAGACGGGGGGAAGGGAGAGTTATCATTTAATTGTTACAGAGTTTCAATATGGGGAAATGAAAAAGTTCTCAGGGTAATTGGTGGTGAGGTTGCACAACAATGCAAAGGTACTTAATGTCACTGACTGTACACTTAAAAGTGGTTAAGATGGGAAATTTTACGTTATATGTGTTTTACCACCACCACAAGACAAGTAATAGTTAGACTTAGGTAGACTTTGTATCTTCACCTACAAACAAAGCCTTGAAAATTTGATTGGCAAAGAAATGTAGCCGTATTGTATAGGATTAAAATAGGCTTCCTACCCTCCCAACTGTTCAGTAAACTACTTACTTTGTTACAAACAAAACAAAACCAAAACAGGATTTAAAAAAAATTAGAAACTTTGCATACTTAGCCATGGTCTAAGGAGGTAGGTAAGACCCAGGAAGTGGCAATATGGAGACCTCATTTATTCCCTGTTCATCTCAGCTCTGTTCATTATTCCCACGTGGAAAAACTGGAGCTGAGAAAGATTAACTCACCTGAGGAATTGTTACTAATTGGCAGGCTAAATTTCGATCAAAGATTCCTTCTCTAATACCAGAGCTCTTAAGCTCCATCAGAACTGCCAAAAGCAGGCAGGCAAGTATATACAGGCAGCCCCCAAGTCACAAACACCAGACTGACATACAACTCACACTTAAAAACAGAAACTATTATGGCTAGTAGGTAAATGTACCTCTTCCAACTTACATACAAATTCAATTTAAAAACAAACCTACAGAACCTATTTTGTTTGTAACCTGACATTGCCTGTGTATGAATTTTCTAGAAGACATGATCAAAACACTCTAGTTCTTCAAGATGTTTTTAGAATAGGAATAAGAATGAAGTATTATGCCAAGATATAGGTTCAACAATGCTATTGATTTCTTGCTTATATTTCTTGTTTACCTTTATAATTTTTAAAGGTTTTCAAATCATGACCATTTCAATTCATTGATTCTCTTAGAAGCCTGGAAGGTAGATGAAATAGAGGAATTTAAACCCATTTTACAGAAGATTAAACTGAGACATTGGAGAGACCCTGACTTGTCAAAGGTCACACAGTTAATTTGCTGGTGGGTGAACCGGGGTTATATTCCAGACCCCTTATCTCTGGGGTGCTGATATCCACAGAAGTGAAGAGGTCGTTTGAGAGTGGTTCCTGGATATGATTACAACACTGACCCAGGCTGAGCACAGTGGGAAAAAAACAAACAAAACCAAGCCATTGCACACTGGTGTCTCACATACACACCTTGTAGTTGAAAACAAGTTTTAAAGAAAAAGTTTTTGAAGACAAACTCAAAATTGGAAATAATAGTCTCCATTAAATTATTTTCTGAACATTGGGGAAAGACCCTCATTAACTGAATTTTAGTATTTGAAAAGTTCAGACATAAACATTAAAATGTTACTACTTTTTGCTTCTGTAACCTCTCCCTTGCCAACCAGCAGTTCCCTGAGTCAGTTACACTTAAAAGGAAAAGCTAACCCTTTTGAAAAGCAAATCCTCCCAAGAGATTAATATCTTATTAGAAGCCAATTGGATTTTTTTCCACAGTTGATTCTAAGTGCCTTTTATGTCTAATGCACACAGCTGAATCTTGTCTTCTAACCTTATTCATTCAACACATACTTAATGAGAATTTAACATATGCAAGCACTTTTCTGGTCTCTTGGGATATATGTTAGTGCACAAACATAAGAATTTCTGTCCTCTAGAAGCTTACATTCTAGCTAATTGAAGGTAACTTACTATTCAGATAGTAATAGCATCAAATATCAACACATTGATTTCTAAGGAGAGTCCTTTGTAGTATTTGGCGGTAGTGCTGGCTTTTTATCATAGCCTTTCAATTACCACATCTGCTGGCAAATAATCTAAGAAACATTAAAAGGGAAATATTCTTATAAATTCAACATGTGCTTTGAATTCTCCTGACACTTGGGATGAGACAGATGAAAGCCTGATCAGAGTTATCAGAGAGCAGCCCTTAAGCAAATTATCTTTCTGTAGTGAGGCTGAGGGTTAAGGTTAAATCAGAGTCAGAGAAGGACCTCATTAATAGCAATCAATTCTAAAGAAATCTTTCCCTCCCTTCTCCCCTGTAAGCATTATACTAACTAATCATTGCTTGCAGATTTCTGACATGTATATATTTTTTTGCACAGAGCTCAGTAATGATTAGACAAACAAAGGGTTCTAGTGGAAATAAGGCAGAATGGTGAGTGAGAGGAGTGGATGATAGACTGGTTTTAACAGATTATATCCTAAGTAGTGTCAACAGGCACAAAACTATAAATGTTTCATTGGCATTGATATTGCTTTCCAATCTGGCCCAATCTTTTTGAAAGTTAACGAGGTCTTAAAACTTTCAAAATACCATTTACAACTCAAGGGAACAAAAAAATCTGAAGGTGTTAGGTGATGGAGGAATAGGGAGGCCTACTATTTCCTTTAGAAAGTGTCTTAAAGTGTAGATATATGTAAATGAACTCAGTAAGTACATTTTTTAAGAGGCAGATGTGACAGGGTTGAGCTCATATACTTAAATTTTTAAGTTCATGAGAACTCTAATATTAATAAATGTGGGTTTAAGTATTTCTTTCATTAAAACTGTTAGAGAGTTATAGATTCTATATATTTTTTAATTTTAAAAAATCCAGCGTATTCTGAGGGTAGTTTGTTCGAGGAGGAAAATGCTATTTGGTACTTTTTATGTCCCCTTTGTCTAAGTTCTAAAAACATTGCCATCCGTTTCTTTTTTTTTTTTTTTTGAGACAGAGCCTCAAGCTGTCCCCCTGGGTAGAGTGCCATGGCATTACAGCTCACAGCAACCTCCAACTCCTGGGCTCAAGCGAGTCTCTTGCCTCCGCCTCCCAAGTAGCTGGGACCAC
>CAUYTI010021960.1:0-22978 GCA_963575145.1 Galago senegalensis
GATTTATAGCTTGCCGAACTTCTTTCTGGGCTCAGCTCCCCGTCTCTGGCTTCATAGATTCTGATTCCAACCAGTTTTTCTTCCTTTGCTCAGGAGCCTCTGACCAGGGTTGCTACCAGTCGGCCATCTTCCCAGAATCGACCCATAATTTTTTTGATGAGTTGCTGGATTCTGTTTGTTAGGATTTTGTTGAATATTGTTGCATCAATATTCATTAATTATATTGGTCTATAATTTTCTTTTCCTGTTGGGTCTTTTCCTGATTTGGGGATCAGGGTGATGTTAGCTTCATAGAATGTGTTGGGTAGTATTCCATCTTTTTCTATATTTTGGAAAAGGTTGAGTGGTATGGGTACTAGTTCCTCTTTAAAGGTTTGGTAGAATTCTGACATGAAGCCATCTGGTCCTGAGCTTTTCTTTTTAGGGAGACTTTGTATAGTTGATGCTATTTCAGAACTTGGTATCAGTCTGTTCAACATTTCCACTTCATTCTGGCTGAGTCTTGGGAGGTGGCATGCTCACAAGTATTGGTCAATTTCCTTCAGATTGTCATATTTCTCAGAATAAAGTTTCTTGTAATATTTATTAAGGATTTTTTTTAATTTCTAAAGGGTCTGTTGTTATTTCATCTTTACCATTTCTGAATGATGAGATTAGAGACTTTATTCTTTTTTTCTTGGATTGGTTGGCCAAAAGTTTATCAATTTTGTTGATTTTTTTCAAAAAACCAACTTTTTGATTTATTGATCTGTTCTAATAATCCTTTTGTTTTCAATCTCATTTAATTCTGGTCTAATTTTGGTTATTTCTTTTCTTCTACTTGATTTGAGATTGGAATGTTCTTCCTTTTCCAGATGATTGAGATGTCCTATTAAGTTGTTAGCTTACTCTCTTTCTGTTCTCTTGAGGAAGGCTTGCAGTGCTATAAATTTCCCTCTTAGGACTGCCTTTGTGGTATCACAGAGGTTCTGATAACTCATATCTTCATTTTCATTTTGTTCTAAAAATTTGGTGATTTCCTTCTTGAGCTCATCTCTGACCATCTATCATTCAGCATAAGGTTATATAGCTTCCTTGTTTTTTGTATGAGACTGCAAATTCCTGTTGTTACTCAGTTCAACTTTTATTCCATGATGGTCTGAGAAGATCCATGGAATAATTTCTATTTATTTGAATTTACTGAGGTTAGACTTATGACCTAAGATGTGATCAATTTTAGAGTATGTTCCATGGACTGATGAGAAAAATGTGTATTCAGTTTTGTTAGGATGAAATTTTCTGTAGATGTCTGTTAGGTCCAAAACTTGGATAGTTAAATTTAAATCTAAAATTTCTTTGCTAAGCTTCTTTTTGGAGGATCTGTCCAACACTGCCAAAAGAGTGTTAAAATCTCTGACTATGATGGAGCTGGGGGAGATCAAGTTGCTCATGCCAGTTAGGGTCTCTTTTATAAATTGAGGTGCATTCTGGTTAGGTGAATAGATATTGATAATTGAGATCTCATCATATTGAGTATTGCCCTTAACAATTATAAAGTGGCCATCTTTATCTTTGCTTACTTCTGTTGGTTTAAAACCTATTGTATCTGAAAATAAAATTGCAACATCTGCTTTTTTCTGCTTTCTGTTAGCCTGGAATATAGATGACTTCACCCTGAGTCTATCTTTGTCTTTTAAGGTAAGATGAGATTCTTGTATACAACAGATTTCTGGTCTGAGTTTCTGTATCCAATCAGCCAATCTTTGCGTCTTTAGAGGACAATTCAAGCTATTCACATTGATTGAAATTATTGATAATCCTGATAACATTTTAGGTATCGAGTTGTTCAAAAGTCCAGTGGACATTTTTAATCCTTCTGCCATTGTAGAAGTTGGAATGTGATCAATAGTTTCTTAGTTAATTTACTTTTGTGGTGGAGGATTGCACTGGTCATTATGGAGAATAGGTCTGAGAATATCCCGGAGTGGTGGTTTAGTTATGGCAAATTTCTTCAACTCATGGATGTCATTAAAGTATTTAATTTCTCCATCAGAAATGAAACTCAGTTTAGATGGATATAGGATCCTGGGCTGAATGTTATTTTGTTTTAAGAGATTAAATGTCAATGACCACCCTCTTCTTGCCCGAAGTGTTTCGGCTGAGAGATCTGCAGTTATTCTAATATTCCTTCCCTTGTAAGTTATGGTTTTCCTACATCTCACTTTCAAGATTTTCTCTTTCATATTAACTTTAGTTAAGTTAATTATGATGTGTCTGGGGGATGTCTTATTCAGGTTGAGTCATGCTGGGGTTCTGAAGCTGTCTGAAATCTGAATTTCAGGATCTTTTGACATATCTGGAAAGATCTCTTTCATAATTTCATAAAGAAGAGCCTGTGTGTTTTGCAAAGCAACTTTGTCACCTTCAGGGATTCCTATAAGCAAATATTAGTTTTCTTCTAATTATTCCAGAGCTCTCTGAGAGAATGATCCATTTTTGCTTTCCATTTCTGATTCTCTTTGGACATTTGAACATACTCAGAAGCTTTGCCTTCTATGTCTGAGATCCTTTCTTCTGCCTCATGCACTCTGCTACCAAGAGATTCTACCATATTTTTCAGATCTTTGAGGGCTGCAATCTCTTGCCTTAATATTTCAAAATCTTTGGTGATTTTGTCTTTGAATTCGTCTAATTCTTGAGTGAACTTTTGGAATGCTCCTTGAATTTCTAGTTCTATCTTTGCCTCTATTCTATTAATCTTATTTGCAATCCAAATTTTGAATTTGATTTCTGACATCATAGCTATCTGTTTATAAAAGGGATCTTCAGTTTCGTCTGCCACATCCTTTCTTGGGGGGGGGGATTGACCTATTCTGGTCATTCATATTACCAGCCACATCCTTTCTTGGGAGGGGTTGATCTACTCTCATTATTCATATTACCAGAGCTTTTCCACTGATTCTGCCCCATGATTATTTTACCCCATTTGACTTTTCCCCTTGAGGTTTGTCAAGGACCTGTATGGTGTTATGGCCTGAGAGACAGGGGACCTGCTTGGTGTGGTGTGGCTAAGTGGCTCTGTCTTATTTTTGGCTAGTCTCTGTCCTAACCTAATGATTCAGTTACTCTTGGTTGAAGTCTCTGCTGTGGAGAAATACCAGCAATTAAGTCGCCCCACCCCCCACAAACAACAATTGGGCAAGGAAAATCAAACCTTCTCTCAACAATACAACCAGGGTGCCCCTTTGAATAGTCCCTGGGTGGTCCGCCCAGCTTAAGGGGTCCAAATCAGTTGTCCCAGTCAGCACCAGTTTCAGGTGGAAGAGTTCAAAATTCTCTGGCAGCTAGATAAGAGGGATCTGCTCACAGCTCAGATATAACTTATTCCAGTGCTCTGTGAGGGCAAAGGGACCCACCCGGCAAGTGGGTTAGTCTGGGAAGGTTAATACCTCCTTCCCCACCTTGCACCCAGTCCTTTGTAATCCCCCAGGTCTGTGACCCTATTCGCTCCAGTAGGCAACTGCTCCTGGGGTCTATGACTGCCAAAATCACCCGGAAATCATCTGAGTTTGGCAGTGGGGCCTTGCAGGTTTAAATTTGTCCTGGCTAGATTCCTCTACAAATCAGAGGCTGCTAGAGCTGATAAGGAATTCAACCCTCAGCAGCAAACAGTTAGATTTTACACTCAGGTGTCAATCCCCACCTCTGCCTGCCAGTGCCTTTGTCTTAGCATTCCCCTGAGGGCAAAGTGCTCGCTGGGAAATCTGAGTCCAGTCTGGCAGGGGAAGAATTGAGGCTTTGGAAGTTCTTGGGGTTCCAGCCTCACTCCTTCTGTTCTGTCTAAATTCTTCTGCAAGTCAGAGGCTGCTAGAGCTGGTGAGGAACTCAGCTCTGGGCAACAAGCAATCAGGGACTACATGCAGGTGTCAATTCCAGCCCACCCACTGCCTTTGTCTCAGCAGTATTAAACTGAAGGCTGGTGCTAATGGTCTCTTTACTTATGGAAGTTACCAAGTCCATTCCTCCTGTGGCTGCTGTCCAGAACCACTGGTTGCCCAGAGAGACAGGGCTCGCCTATCTGAAATGGCATCAGTTCACAGCTCAGGATGTCACTGTTGCTGTATGGCTTCCTCCAAGCCAACTTTCTTCTCCTTGCACCTGTGCCACAGTCAGCACAGACCAGCACCAGCCCTTTCCCCCTCCACTTCTCTCAAGGAAATGCCCAAGAATCTGGACTCCATAGGTAACAAACCTCCAGACCTTGGGGTGGGTGGGTGGGGAATCCTCAGAGTTCAATGTTGCAGGTGGGGACTTTATACAGTTTTACAGTTTTATGCCTGGCAGGAGGGTGCCATGGCACACCAGCAGGGGTAGGAGGTCCAGTTTTTAGAGGGTCTCTCCCGTGAGATAGAGTGGGAGGAAGTTTGAACTCTCCTCACTTGTTTGCATGGAGTATACTGTGAGCCCTTGTTGTGGGGGAGGAGACTTCCATCCACTTGGTAGTGGATTTTGTACCTTTTTATTGTATTTTGGGGGTCACAGCTTGCCTCAGGAAGGTTGAAATGAGCTCTTCAATCTTCTCTCTTGGCTCCTCTCCAAGCCATCAGCTCCCTTGCTAAACTTCTGTCCTTTAATCCCCTTTCTTAGTTTCTTATTGGAGGATCTATCCAACACTGCCAAAAAGGTGTTAAAATCTCTGACTATTACAGTGCTAAAGGAAATCAAGTTGCTCATGTCTGTTAGACTTTCTCTTACACATTGAGGCACATTCTGGTTGGATGCATAAATGTTAATAATTGAAATGTCATCATGTTGAGTGTTACCCTTAACAAATATGAACTGACTATCCTTATCTTTCCTTACTTTTGTTGGTTAAAGCCTATTATATCTGTGAATAAAATTGCAACACCTGCTTTTTTTCTGATTTCCATTTGCCTAAATTATAGATGACCATCCCTTCACTCTGAGTCTGTATTTATCTTTTAAGGTAAGATGTGATTTTGAATGCAGCAGATATCTGGCCTGAGTTTTTGTATCCAGTCAGCAAACCTGTGCCTCTCTAGAGGACAATTTAAGCCATTCACATTAATCGAGGTTATTGGTAAGCATGGTAGTATTTTGAGTATTAAGTTTTCCAAAAGTTCAGTGGACATTTTTAATCCTTTCACCACTGTGGAAGTTGGAATTTTATCAAAAGTTTCTGAGTTCAATTACTTTGGTGGTAGAGCATTGTGCTGGTCATTATGGAGGATAGGTCTGGGAATATCCTGGAGAGCTGGTTCAGTTATGTGAAATTTCATCAACATGTGAATGTCTTTAAAGTATTTAATTTCTCCTTCATAAATGAAACTCAGTTTAGATGGATACAGAATCATGGGTTGAAAGTTATTTTCTTTTAGGTGTTTAATGGTTGATGACCACCCTCTTTTAGCTTGAAAATTTTCAGCAGAGTGATCTGCAGTCATTCTAATATTCTTCCACTTGTAGGTTGTTTTCTTATGTCTGGCTGCTTGCAGCATTTTCTCCTTCAAATTAACTTTTGCAAAGTTAATTATAATATGTCTGGGGGGATGTCTTATTTGGGTTGAGTCGTGCTGCAGTTCTAAAACTGTCTGCTATCTGAATTTCAGAATGTCTTGCCATGTTTGGGAAGTTCTCCTCTATTATCTTTTGGATTAGAGCATCTGCGCCTTTCCAGACAACCTCATCACCTTCTGGAATTCCTATAAGTCAAACATTATTTTTCTTCAAATTATCCCAGAGCTCTCTGAGAGAATGATTCCCTTTTGCTCTCCACTTGACTGATTCTTTGAGCATTTGGGAACATTCAAAAGCTTTGTCTTCATCATCAGAAATCCTTTCTTCTACTTGCTTCATTCTATTACTGAAGGAGTCTACTGTATTTTTTAGATCTTTGAGGATTGTAAGTTCTTTCCTCAATGTGTTAAAATCTTTGATGATTTTGTCTTTGAATTCATTGAATTCTTGAGATAACTTCTGAAATGGTCCCTGAATTTCTAATTCTGACTTTACTTCCATTCTGTTAATCTTATTTGCAATCTAAATTCTGAATTCAATTTCTGACATCTCAAGCATTTGTTTATGAATGGGATCCTCTGGTGTGTCCACCTTGTCATTCCATGGGGGAGTTGATCTACTCTGATTATTCATGTTGCCAGAGTTTTTCCGCTGATTCCACCTCACGATTATTTTTCACCATTTGGCTAGATGAGAAGATAAGGTTAAATTGGGTTGGGATCTCCTAGAGTAGTGATTAACCAGATCTTTTCCCAAGAGCTGGGACTGGTGACTGCAGGTTTTCTCCTATAGCTTTTCAGAGGACCTGTACAGTACTACGGCCTGAGACATGGGGGACCTGCTTGGTGTGGTGGACCTAAGTGGCTGTGTATTGTTTTCTGCTGGTCTCTGTCCCATCCTAGTGAATCAGTAACTCTGGGTTGAAGTCTCAGCTGTGGAGAAATATCAGCAACTGAGACACCCCACCCCTCATGGGCAACAACTGGAAAAGGAAACTCACAACTTCCCACAACGACACAACCAGGGTGCCTCCTTGGAATGTCCTCAGGTGGTTGGCCCAGGTGAAGAGTTCCAACTCAATTATCCCAGTCAGCACCCCGTCTCAAGTGGGAGAGTCAAAAGGTTTCCAGGCCCTAGGTAGCAAGGGTCTGCTGGCAGCTTGAGTATGACTTGCTCTGGTGATATGTGGAATCAAAAGGGCCCACCCAGCAAATGAATTACTCCAGGAAGGTTGATGTTTCCTTCTTCACCTTACATCTCCTCACTCCCAGTCACTGGTAAATTTGCAGGGCTGTGATCCAGTTTCCTCCAATGAGCACATGGACCAGGGGTTTGGGCCTGCCTGAGTCACTGAAAGATCTATGTCTCCTTACCCAGGCTGCCACAGTCTGCCACCAGCTGGCACAGGAAGCTAAAGCCTGATTACCTTGAGTGCTTAATGGAGGCTGGGGAGTTTCACTCAGTTCCAGTCCTGCCCCCGATTGATGTTACTGCCACTTATATTCTCACAGAATTTGCGTTTCTGTCCCAGCTATATTCCCCTATGGGCCAGGCTCCATTTGAGTTCACAGAAACTGCAACTCAGCCTCACCCTCTGTCACTGCTGCTGTGCCAATTCTCAGGGAGCTGGTGTCTCTCTCTCTGATGCACGCTGTATTGAGGCAGGCATGGTTAGAGCTCACAAACAGCTCTCAGTTCCTGCCCTTCTCTGGGCTGATGCTGCTGCTATGCTTGCTTTTGTCCCAGCTATGCTCCCCTGGGGCTGATTACAGCTTGGGCTCATAAAAGCAGCAATTGTGACTTAGCTCCACCCTGGGAGTATGCTGTTTCTGCTCGCACACAGATTCTATTCTCCATCCCCACCCAGGCAGGTACCACATGAGGCATAACCTTTGTTCATGGGGCCTGTGTTTCCATCCCAGGTCTGTTCTGCCCATGGCCACCACTGGAGCAGAGGCCTAGCTCCCTCTGCTTGCTAAGAGAGATGGGAAGTGTCTCTCAAAAACTTCTCCATGGGTGGGAACCATTTTGTTTCCACCGCTGATGCTGTGCAGTGTCTCTCCCTCTCTCCTATGGCTCCCTTGCTCCACAGTCTCCACTTTATACCCAAGCCTGTGATTCAGCACAGACTTATAACAGCCCATGCCCTGTCCACACCTCTTGAGAAAATGCCCAAGAATCTGGACTCCATGGAGGACAGGCTTCTCAGACCATGGGTGAGAGTGGTGGGGAGTACTGAGAGTTCAGAATTTGGGGTAGTGTATGTTTTCAGTTTTTTCCTGACAATAGAGTGCCATGGCACACTAGTGGGTCCTCTCTGGGGAAGGAGTTCCAGTTTTTATAGGGTCTCTCCCATGGTATAAAATAGGAGATCTGAATTCTGCTCATTTGTTTGTAGAAAGTATACTGCAAGCAGTTCTCATGGAGGAGGGGACTCCTGTCGACTTGGCAATGGGCTTTGTACCTACTGTTTGTTTCCTTGGGGTCATAGCTTACCTTGACAGGGGTGATGTGTGTGCTCTTCAACCTTCTTTTTGGCTCACCTCCAAACCATCACCTTACTTGCTAAACTTCTCTCCTTTAACTCTCCTTCTGGACAGAAGAGTCTGTGTAAAGCTGGCTTCAGTTGGCCATCTTGCCTCCTCCCCCTTTTTTCTTTTTTTTTGAAATAGTTCCTCTTTCTTGCCCCTAGTAGGGTGCCTTTGCTTCATAGCTCACAAGAACCTCAAACTCTTGGGCTCAAGCAATTCTCTTGCCTCAGCCTCCACATAGCTGAGATTAGAGACTCTGGCAACAACCCCTGACTATTTCTTAGAGATGGTGTCTTGTTCTTGTTCAAACTGGTCTCCAGCTACTGAGCTCAAAAATTCTCCCACCTTGGGTACTTAGAGTGCCAATGTTACAGCCCTGAGCCACTGCTCCCACACCAGTTTAACTTGAATGAAAGCATGGTTAGTCCCTGCCTTGCATATTTCAAAAGTGTAGCATTTTCCTTTACCATGACTAAAGGTGAACTTATTCAATACAATTATTTAACATTCTTATTGAAATACACAACAACCCCTAAATTTGGTGAATTTGGTGAGCTGGTGATTCAGCGAAATGGCTTTTAGCATACTGAGCTTTGCTTTTAATATCACCAAGAAGGTTTTGTGTACTACTAGGTTGCCAGGGATATATTGAGTTGTGTTGAGAAGACATTATGCCAATTGTCTGTTCAATGGTTTTGTATTTTCTCAAACTGATTTCTTGGTTCCTTTCTTGCCTTATTCGCCCATATCACAAATCTTAGTTCACTCAATTATAATAACAGTAAGAACAATAATAGTGAGGAAATACATTTTTTGAGTTTTTACTTTGTGCCATTTTTAAGCTAACCACTTTCTAAGTCCATATTAAAAAATAAAAAGTGTCGGGCAGCACCTGTGGCTCAAAGGAATAGGGCACCAGCCCTGTATGCTGGAGGTGATGGATTCAAAACCAGACCTGGCTAAAAAATAATAATAATAACTGCCCAAAAATAAATAAATAAAAATGAGTAAAGTGTGTCCCATGGGCCAAATTTCTGCCAAAACCTAATTGTCATCTTTATCATTTTTGAAGATACTTAGACCAGAACACACCTAACTCTCCTCCCTTTCACCCCCAACTGAGTCTCACCAGCATTCCCTGTCCCCTTCATGCATTAATTCAATTCCCTAAGCACATTTCAGATGTAACACTTGACTCCGGAATCTCCTGTTATGAGTGGAAAATAGACACTTGTATTAAAACATCATAATGCTCCTGCTATAGTAAATGCCTATTGATTATAGATTTGCCTATCATCTAAACTAAACTGTGTCCAACCTGAGAGACTCTGTCTTGTTCACAGTTGTATTTGCAGAGCCTTGCACCATACCTGACACTAAATGAGTCCCCAGAAATGTTTCTGTAATACTGGCATTCTAGGATGCTGGGGTGGAAGGATAACTTAATCTCAGGAGGTGAAGACCAGTCTAGGCAAGAAGAAGACACTGTCTTTATTAAAAATAGAAAAAATAGTCAATAATTGTGGCACACGCCTGTAGTCCCAGGTAGTTGGCTGCTGAGGCAGGAGGATCACTTGAGCCCAGTAGTTTGAGATTGCTATAAGCTATTGTTAGGCCTAGGCTAAAATAGAAAAATACCAGATAACTCCTAGCAAATTCCTGAGCTGCAAGCCCTCACCAAAATGGAGTAAGTCTGATGGAGTAAGTCAAGATGGAGTTCTATGCCACCTACCACTCCCAACGTAGATGGCAAATTACTCACTGACTTCTTGCTTGACCAGCTTCTGGACCTGGGAAAGGAAATGACTTAAATGAAAACATGATTAGTCCATGTTTTGGCTAACCTTTAGACAATACCAGGTAGAGAGAATACCGAGACAAATATATATGGAGGAAAAGTACTGAAAATGATTCAGCACCTGTAGCACAGTGGTTGGCAGGTTTGAACCTGACCCAGGTCAGTTAAACAACAATGACAACTGCAAAAAAAAAAAGGAAAGAAAGAAAATAACCAGGCATTGTGATAGGTGCCTCTGGTCCCAGCTACTTGGGAGGGTGAGGCAAGAGAATCGCTTAAGCCCAAGAGTTGGAGGTGCTGTTAGCTGGCATGCCACAGCACTCTACCAAGGCTGACTCAGTAGAATAAGACTCTGTCTCCAAAAAAAGAGAAAAGTACTGAAATTAAGATGTATGGGAAAATATTGAAATAAAGACATATGATGCAAGGCTAACTAATCAGAAAATTCTGCTTCTGTACAATGCTTGCTTGCTACCTCCACCTGAATGAACCTGGAAAGCCTATGTGTCAACCAGGATGCAGGAAAAGCATTAAAATTCCAACTCCTGGAGTGGCACCTGTGGCTCAATGGAGTAGGGTGTCTGCCCCATATGCTGGAAGTGGTGGGTTCAAACCCAGCCCTGGCCAAAAACTGCAAAAAAAAAAAAAAAAAAAAAAAAAAAATTCCAGCTCCTTAAGAAACCGCATGCTGGGACACTGAAGCAGTCAACAGCTGGCCCTTCACTAAAAAAATTTCTGCTGTAAATTTGACTTGCTTGGCAGTGTGGCCTTTGTGGAACTCTGGGCACAACACTATGATACCATGGCAAAGGATGACCTGTGTGAAATCTTGCTTTTCCTTCCACGTTCTCTGCCCAAGGCTCCTGACTTCCACTATGTACCTAGTAATTGCAACAAAGGTCCCAAAGGACATGAAGAAGGTCTAGAGTCAGGCAATTGTTCTCCTGAAGCAGAGAAAAAGAGTTTATTAGACTGGAAAGACCTCCTTGAGTATTGTCCAGCCTGGGATCCAAAGCCCTTTTGGCTGGGTCCAGATCCCAGCTCATGTCTGGCCTGCAGGCTAGGGGAATTCAGTCTGAATTCAAACAGACTGAAGAGGGGAAGAAAAGCTGCCAACACTTACTGGGCCCCAGCTGCAAGTCAGCGTGAATGAAAATAAATAATGTCAAAGCAGAGAAAGATAAAATGGAGGTTGCTCATATTTTTTTATTTCATGCTACAGTCTGTCTGGATAAAAAGCCGATTCTGTCTATTTGTCCTCATCTGACATTTTTGATAAAAAGTAGTTAGTAAAATACCTTGGTGTAACAATTCACAACAGATGAAGAAGCAGGCAACTTATACCTGCTGGATGAGGCACTGTAGTTTTATAGCCCGGTCAATGCATTAAAACCCAGACTGTTTCAGTTTGTCTCGCCCTGTTAAAAGTCAAAAGTCTTAAGCAGTCTAGGCGTGGTAGCTCACGCCTGTAATCCCAGCACTCTGAGAGACTGAGGCAGGTGGATTGCCTGACTTTTGGAGTTCTAGACAAGCCTGAGCAAGAGCAAGAGCAAGAGCACATCTCTAAAAAAAAAATAGCCAGATATTGTAGTGGGGGCTCTGTAGTCCCAGCTACTCAGAGGCTGAGGCAAGAGGATTGCTTGAGCCAAAGAGTTTGAGGTTGCTGGGAGCTGTGGTGCCACCACACTTGACTAAGAAGAACAAACTGACAATCTATCTGAAAAAGAAAATAAAAAAGGGGTCTTAAGGATATTATGTAGACATTCTTTTCCTGATTGTGCTTATATATTCTCAAATATTCTTTAAATCAGTTTTTTTTAACACATTTCCTTATTGATCATTCCATTTATGAATTAAAACAAAATTGCATCCTAAGGTTGCATGGGGGTCAGTGTGGTCTTTGTGAGATTCCCCCATGGTGTATTGTTGCCAGGGCCAGAAAGTGCAGAAGGTGATGGTGCAGCCCATCAACCTCACCTTCAGATACTTACAAAATAGACCCAAGTCCAACTGTGGTTCTATTGAGCAAGTGGATGTGCGGATGGAGGGCTGTGTCACTGGTATTGCTGAGTACATGAACCTTGTATTAGATGATGCTAAAGGGACTCATTCTAAAACAAAGTCAAGAAGACAACTGGGTCAGATCATGCTAAAAGGAGATAATATCGCTCTGCTACAAAGTGTCTCCAACTAAAAATGCTCAAGAAAGTGAGAAATTGTTGAGAAGGCAATACAGGATTTGGGGACATACTTTGTTGGAGGTATCTTTCTAAAATATTTATGCATATAGTTATGATTACTTCTATGCCATTTCAAAATGATAATAAATGCCGTGGGATTGTTTTTATTAAAGAAATGAATTAAATGAGTCCAGAGCTCACTATGTTTGTTGATGATTTTGCTGTTTAGCTTTAGACATTGTATAACTGATCTAATTTGTTTCTCATAACAACCCTATTACACAGGTGATTGCTATTTCCCTTTAGCATATGAGGAGACTCAGAGAAATTAAGAAGCTTGATAGTTTACTGACCCAGCAATTGGCAGAGCTAGGATTACATTTGTGGCTGTCTGCCAGTGAGTTAGACCGAAGTACTCTCTTCTAGCTGGTATTTCAACATGGGTGTGGACCAACCAGCCCTTCTTCTGCCTGTCTGCCGGCCTCTCTCTCCCCAAGTGCAGGAGACTTCCCTCTCAGACCCTTCCCTCTGCCCCACCTCACCAGACATGCCTCAGGGCCTGCAGTGCTGGTGGTATCTTCCAGTTGTCAGCAAACCTTCAAGAAAGGATAATTGCCCACTAGCTGAGTAAGAGTAATATTCCCCTACGCCTTCCTTCCAGTCTTAGGAGCTTTAACGTTCTCATGTGATCTGTAGCACTGCTGAATCTGCCAGTGGGGTATTCTGGGAATTTCCAGAACTGAATAGTCCACCTGTGGCCCATTGCCAATCTGAAGGGGTCCCAACAATTACCAGTGGTACCTACTGGAGAATGATACCCTCAGTGTGGGTTACCTAGAACATAGACATAAAAGAATTTGCACATTGCCAGTGTTATAGGAAAGTATGTCAACCATGTGCCCTTTCCCTGTGTCCTAACTCCTTTCTGAATCAGACCTGGGATCTTTACTTTTGCACTGGAGACTCTGTAATGACTGCTCCCCGACTGAAGTCACATGAGCTTTCCTGGCTTGTGTGTCTTTCATGGCCATACTATACTAAAGAACTCTAGCATCCTCAGATGGGCTGTGCTCTTGGAGAATTTTGGATCCTCAAGTGCTTGTGCACAATGACTCTAAATGGACAGGGCTGCCACCTCTGGCACTGTAGCTGCCTAAGACTCTGCCAGGAAGACAAGCGATGGCTGGTTCCACTCTGCTGTCCATGTCCTCACACCTGGCGGAAGCATATGTCCTGGGAAAATGGCATTCAACGTGTCATTGAGTGTTTGGGAGATGACTAATGCTGTCACCTCGGCCATTCAGGTCCAACAGAGCCCACTGTTCTCACCAGCTTAGGTGGGTTATTCCAAACACCTCTGGCTATACCTTGAGGATTGTAGAGATGCAGTGGAAGAGATCTTGGAATTGGCCACTCCATTGGCAGCACACAGCAGGGCCATCTGAGGGACCCTTCTTTGACCACTTTAGCAACTTCTGGAGGCTGGAATGTGAGACCAGGTCACTGCCCCAGCCACTCTGGCCACATGCTGTGGTAATGGTCATCCTGAACTCACTGAAGTGTGTCCTGACCCTGACTCTATAGTGTAGCCCAGAGGTTTGTGTCACTTAATTTTTCCATGAATCTGAGGGACAGACTTTTATAGCCACATGCAGGTCAGTAGGCATGTGAAGTCAACTGGCCCTGCTAAGGGGGTATCTGAGTCTGAGCCATGTGGCTGAAGGACAGGTTGTACCATGGCCTTGGCTGGCCCAGCACTGCCAGTGAGCCCTGGGGCATAAAACCAAGGGCAGGGTGCTTTGGGGGGGTGTCTCAACATTGGTGCCACGTGAGGTGTGTATGAGGAGACCCTTCTCCCTGTGCAGCTTTCCTGAATATTGGGGGACCAGCCTGCCATGAATGCCAAGCATCTTCTGTCCCCTGCTGCCTCTCTGTGAGCAGCAAAGTTGCTTTTCTTAAACCTACACATTGTCTCACTGGGCTCACATGACTGTTAGAGGGACAAGGCATGGTGGGCCAGCTTCACAGATGTATTTACCCTCCAGCCTACCTTCCCAGCTGTTCATGGCTGCCTAGTTCAGGAAGCATGCTGGGGACACAGAGAGGGAATGACGCAGCAATGACGGACTCTCCCTTCCTAAAAACCCTGGATCTCTCTTGAAAATCAGTCCTTTGTTCAAGTGATGAGGTTTTCATCCCAAAAGAAGTTAGGAAAAGGTCTGCCTTCCTGCCTCCTTGGCCTGGTTCCCTCCAGAACACAAAAGATCCAAAGGTTAATGCTCCATTTGTGGAAATCCAGGAGCTGGGAACTCTACTGCTTCCCTGGCACTGCAGCCTCCACCCCCTCCTTTCCAGGAGCAAGTCCCCTCCCAGACTGGGTGCTCAGGGAGGGCAGGGGCTGTCTCCCCTCACCTGCACACACTGTGAGTAAGAGGTAACAAAGGGGCAGTTAATGTTTGCTGGTGAAAGAACCCAGGCCCCCTCTGTCCTGATGGCCCAGAGGCTAGAACAGCAGAGGCTTCAGCAATGAGCTCCTTCCACACCTCTGGGCCAGAATCTTCTAAAGTGACTTCATTCTCTTTTTCTCTCTCCTCAAACAACTTGGAGCTCATTTCCCCACTGAAGATGGCTGTTTCACAGGAGATATCTTAGTAAGGGAAGGGCACTCATATGAACTGAGTGTGTCCCCAGAGCCAAGTTCTGGGCTAACTTGGAGGGTACTGTCTGGCATGGAGAGCTGCCTCCCTGCCCCATCTGGTCACTCTTCCCAACATATGCTGGTGAGTTCCTCCTCACTTCTTGGGTGTGACTAAGAGAGTAATTCTGATTTTTGTGGATCTATTTCTGGTAGGTAACTTTATGAATTTTGTTATAATTTCTGTTTGATGTAATTTAGTTTGATAGAAATACAAACTTATAGAACAGTTGCAAGGATAGTTCTACAAAGTCTCATATACCTTTAACCGAAATGTACCAATTTAAACCAAGTTTGCTTGTATTATAAACTTTTAAGTTTATCTTAATGGACTTTTTTCCAGGATGTTTACATTATCTCATTCAGTTAAATACTCTTGAAATTTTGTATTTTTATAGTGTCTATTTGTTTCTACTTGAGCTTTTAAAAGTTAGAATTAGTGTGTTTCTACTTAAAAGGTGTCCCCCAAGTTGCCATACATAGGAGAAATGGGATATTGTAGCTAAATGTACCTTTATTTACAAAATATCCTCTATGCATTGTCACCTCTTTCTACACACGTGAAGTCATCTCTCTGCTAATGGAGAAGCCACTCCAAGGTATCTGTTGGTATGTAGTTTTCCCTGTAGTTAAAAATTTTTAAACATTCTCTTCTCCACCATTGTCCCAGAACATGAATTTTACAGAAGGATTAGTGAAAGTGAATTTGTATCAACTCAACTCATAATTTATTTGTAAAGTTTGCTTCTTGGTCTGCTTACTTTCAGTACATACTGATTTCAGATGCAGCAGTGTGTTGGTTTTCTTTTTTCTGTTTAATTAAGAGACTATGATGGGGTATGGTTTTAGGTTTATGGAAAAACTGAGGAAAAAAGTACAGAATTCCCAGATATTCCTTCATTCCCGGTTCCCTCATTATTAACATCTTGTATTAATGTGGCACATTTGTTATATTTGATGAGCCAATATTGACAATTATTACCAACAAACCCTGTGGTCTGCATCAGAGCTCACTCTTGATGAAACACATGCCATGGGTCTTGACAATGTCCAGGAACAGAGACCTGCATCCAGCACTGAAGTCACACACAGTGTTTACACACAGCCTTTGATATGCCCCACCTTGCTGCCCTAAACATCAACCCTCCTTCACATTCTAGGTCCCAGGGATTTCCTGTTGAGTGGGGAGGGAACTAGCCCCAGGGATGGACAGAAACTGTTCTTGACACTTGCTGTGTGTTGACTCCCTGGTCCCCCCACAGCCTTGTTAGGTGGGCACAGGTTGAGAGGCCAAGCTTGCTGGGGTGAGAGGAGCTTCCTTCAGAGGGAAAAAGGTTAATCAAGAATTTGCTTTATTTAACATAATAATCAAGTAAATGATATGAATGCCATGTTGATTGGTTTGATGTAAGCATGTCAAATTGTATAAACAAATCAACAATTGTACCCCACATATGCATAAATATATTCACAATCTATGTGCATATGACTTAATAAAAGAAAAAATAAAAGAAAGAAACATATAAGTTCTGAAGATGATATGGCAAAAAAATGAAGAATTGATTTAAGAAAAAATTAAGGTTTTATATAAGATCATCTACATTTACCAAAACTTGTGTTTTTACAAAAGTATAGGAGGTATTATTTTTTATAATGGAAAAATTCTTGTTAAGAAAAGAAAATCACAAAAATGGCAAAGGTTTAGAAAACAAATTTGAGTTTGACACTTAGAAAAGTTACTTACCCTGCAAATAACAGCATTTTATGCGTACACATGAGTGTATATACCACCTCTGACCTATCCGTCCATCCATTGCTGATTACTGAGGTTGATTCTGTATCCTGACAACTGTGGACAGTGCTGCAGTAAACATGGTGTGCAGCTGTCTCTTTAATATACTTTCTTTTCTTTTGGATATATATCCCAAGGTTAGAAGAACTCTCTACTGGCTTCCATAGTGGCTGCACTAATCTACATTCTCACCAGCAATTGTACTAGCATTCCTTTTCTCTGTATCCTTGCCAGCATCTGTTTTTTGTTTTGTTTGGTTTTGTGGGAATTTTTTTTTTGGGGGGGGTCTTTTTGATAAGAAACATTCTAACTATGGTGAGATAAGATCTCACCATGGTTTTGATTCATATTTCTCTGATGGTCAGTGATGTTGAACATTTTTTTCATATGCTTTTGGCCACATGTCTGTCTTCTTTTCAGAAATGCCTATTGAGATCATTTGCCTATTTAAATCTGGAGTGTTTGTTTAATTGCTACTGAGTTGTTTTAACTCCTTATATATTTTATTAATCCTTTGTAAGATGGATAGTTTGCATGTATTTTCTCCTATTTTGTATCTTGTTTCTTCACTCCATGATTGTTTCCTTTTCTGTATAGAAGTTTTTTATTGATATAATCCCATTCATTTTTTCTGTTTTTGTTGCCTGTGCTTTTGATACCTTATCCCTCAAAAAACATTACCCAGATTGATGACTAGAAGCATTTCCCTGATGTTTTCTTCTAGTAGTTTCATTATTTCAGGGTTCCATTTGGAGTTTAACCTTCTATGGGGAAAGATGTGGGGAATCTAGTTTATTTTCCTACATATGGATATCCAGTTTTCCCACCACTGGACTTTATGGAAAAGTCTATTTCTTTGTAAAGAATTTTCTTGGCTCTTTTGTCAAAATTGATTTGTCTATAAATACCTGGATTTATTTCTGGGTTTTCTATTCTGTTCCCTTGGAGTATGTGTCTATTTTTGTGCCAGTACCATGTTGTCTTAATTAGTACAGGATGATATTATATTTTGAAGTCAAGTGATGAGATGCTTCCATCTTGGTTCATTTTGCTTGGAATTGCTTTGGCTATTTGAGGTCTTCCGTAGTTCCACATGAATTTTATAGTTGTTTTTCCAATTCTGTGGTGTATGTCATTAGTATTCTCATAGTATTGCACTGCATCTGAGGGTCACTTTTGACATCATGGTTGCTTTCACAATATCAATTCTTCCCATCCATGTACATGGGATGCATTTCTTTTTTTGCGACTACTCGTTAGTGTTTTATAATTTTTCTTCTAGAGATCCTTTGTCTCCTTGATTAAATTTATTTTGAGTATTTTTTCCTTATAGCTACAGTTAAAGGGATTACTTTCTCAATTTGTTTTTCTGCCAGTTTCTTCTTTGTGTATAGAAACACTACTGGTTTTTTTTATACTACTTTTGTATTCTGAACAATTACTGAATTTATTCATCACTTCTAAGATTTTCTTGGTGGAGCTTTTAGGATTTTAGGTATGTAAGATCATGTCATATGCAAACAGGGACAATTTGACTTCTTAAAGAATGAAATGTGTTATTTGAAGCAGCATGGATGGAGCTGGAGGTCACTATGTTAAGTGAACTCAGCCAGCTAGAAAGATAAACATCACATGTTCTCACTCTCAGTGGTATGTGGAAACTAAAAAAGATGATCTCAGATAGCACTGTGGCTCAAAGGAGTAGGCCGCCAGCCCCACATGCCAGAGGTGGTGGGTTCAAGCCCAGCTCCTGCCAAAAACTGAAGAAAAAAAAAAAAGATGATCTCAAGGAGGTAGCGAGTAGGATGATAGTTTTCAGAGACTGAAAGAGGTAGAGGGAGGCAGGAATAAACAGAGGTTGGTTAATGGGCAAAAAAATACAGATACATAAAATAATTATGTTCCAGTGTTCAAAGGAGGGTGACTACAGTTAACAAGTATTTATTATATATTTCAAAATAGCTGGAAGAGAAGATCTGAAATATTCCCAATACAACTAAAGAAATGATAGATGTCTGAGGTAATGAGTAACCTAGTTACACTGATTTGATCATTGCACATTACACGGATGTATCAAAGTATCACATGTGCTCTGCAAATATATATACGTTATAATGTCTTAATAAAAAATTACTTAACCTCTCCAACTCATTTTCTTCTTCTGCAAAATTGTCATACTATTAGCATCCAACCCACAGAGCTGCCTTCAGAATTAAATGAAGGGCTGTACAAAGGCAACTGTTGTACCCATCGCGACATAAAAAGATAGACTCGGACCCCATTTAGATGTAATTAATTGGTGATTTATTACACTTGCACAGGGGACCGCTGCTCTGAGAAGCAGTCAGCCCTGAAGTGGAGGGCAAGTTGTCTTTTGTAACTTTTTTGCATTTCTAAGCAAACAAGCTAATACAGAAGTGGAACATTGCAGTTAACTGGGGGCAGGATTACAGTTTGGGTAATAATGGATATAGCTTGGGTAACTATGTTTACATCTTGGGTAGGTTTCCACCATTGTTTGTCCACTGGGAACTTGGAGGGGGTGAAACTTGGGACTTTCCGTGTTTCCCTGTTCTGAAGGCTTTTCTCGGAATTGACCAGAGCAGGGGGCCTGGGGGATGGGCTGGGAGCTTGCCCATTACATTCCCCACTGGTCTTTTTGGGGAATCAAACCTTTGATTTATCTGAATTACCAGGGGTTAGAGGAGTAAGCCATGGGGTTACAAGGTAGAAACATTACTTTTAGTTCTATTTTTTTTTTTTTTTTTTTTTTAGGTCTTGCTTGAAGGTAGGTAAGTCTTTTAGCTCTAGGTAGGAGAAGTTATTGAAGTTATCCAGGAAGGACCGAGTGTTGTTTAGCTTTAAGACTGTCTAGGTGAGAGCACCTTCGCATCTCAAGGGGTATGTGTCCTTAGCCCTACCCTTGAGCAGCACATGGCAGAGGGTTGTTTCATGGCAGGGGTTTGGTTGACAAGGATTTTTTCTTATGGGTGTAGGTTGGGCCAAAGTGGATGGGTGGGCACTGACAGTGGAACATGCCAGTTTTCAGGACCTGGAATAGGGCCTCGCCATGGCAGGGGTTGGGTAGGCTGGGGTGGACTTGCCAGCTGGGCAGCTGGTATGACTGGGGAATGAGGCCTGAGGGGTCATGGCAGAGGGCTGGCAGGCCACAGTGGTAGCTCTGGCTGTGGTCACAGCAGCAGTGGTTTCAGTGAAGAAGGCAGGAAACCAGTCGAAGTCCATGAAGTGCACATGCTGCTATAGGGGGTTCTTCACCTCTAAGGACCATTGTTGGGATGTCTGGATCTTCTGGAGGAGGGCCTAGCCCACATTCAGTGCCCTGAAGGTTGTGGTGGGGTCAAAGTGTACATTTATAATGGCTTGGAATGACCTGCCAGGTCTCAGGTCCAACAGATGGATACTTTGAAAGTCCTTTTTGTCATTTGAGTTCCAGAAAAGGTCATTCAGTATGTTCTCAATGCTTCTGAGCTCTGACTTGGGATCAGCCATCCCTGGTGTGTAGAACAGTTCCTGGTCTCCACTTCTGTCAGTACTCCCAGATTCTCTAAAGGTGGTTGGGAGCCAGGGGAAGGGTGCTGGGGGAGGCAGCAGTGCTTTACTCAGGACAAGTCCCAAGGTGGTCACAGATGTAGGTGCTGGGTTAGACCCACAGACCTTGGTGGCATTGGCCTCAGGACAGGAGAGTGTTGGGTAATGGGCCCTGCCCCCACACTAGTCCAGGCAGGACCTGCCCTCCAGGACCAAAAGAGAGCATGAAATCCACATGCACTCCCAAGCAGGTGTGGTGGGCCAAGTAGACAGGGTATTGGAGAAGGACGTGAGTTTCAGCTTGGCAGTTCCAAAAATAACCCAGAAATCACTGTCAATGGATTCTGTGTGCCTTAAAATTAATAAGTCTGTCCCATCTAAGTCAAATAACTGACACTGATTAAATCTGAAGTTTAAGTAAATCTGCAATTCCTG
This sequence comes from Galago senegalensis, assembly GCA_963575145.1. NCBI lineage: Eukaryota > Metazoa > Chordata > Mammalia > Primates > Galagidae > Galago > Galago senegalensis. The sequence continues at coordinate 20,498 of CAUYTI010021960.1, forward strand.
ACAGCAGTTGCTTTCCACAAGAATGTTTTCCAGAATAAGAGGGAAGACACCAACCCCACACAATGGGGGAGTGAGCACCAGCACAGGGTGACACAGAGGTCCAAGGAGCACAGGGGCTTTCCATGGGAGTCTTCTTCGGACAGATTTTCCTGGGAACTCTCGAGTGGTGGGTACAGGGTGCTGGGCAGTTGCAGGGTGGGCCAAAGACTTCTCACCCATCTACAACACAGGTTCCAGCAGAGCCCAGGTCCCCTAAGTAGGCACAGGGCTGTGCCTGTGATCCTGCCCTTGCCTGAGCTCTGCTGCAGACTCTCGAGGACCAGCCATGGCAGGATGTGCAGGCCACAGGCACAGGGCAGAAGGACAGGCAGGAGTGGATGCCACATGGCTTTTTCCACATGCTAGGGTGACCTTGCTCTGCCTTCACACGGATGGGCAGCAGGACAGTGATGCAGCTAGAGACAAGAGACACCCCCAACTCAGCTCATAAGGATCAGAAAGCACAGTGGGCAGAGCCAGCCTCCTCCATGTAGGAAGCATTAAACTTACAACTAGCAGGGCCCCAGAGCACAGCTTTCTGGACACTGCCTGCACTTGTGGCCAGCCACACCAGGTTTACAAGAGGAGAGCCCCATTATCTGTTCACAGTCATCTCACAAAGCTCCCCAGTGCTCACAAGTGCAGGGGATGTAGCTACTCCAGCTATTAGTGACAGTGTCTCAGAAATTCTAGAAACCAGGCTTACAGTAGTCACACTTGAGGCCACTCTTACCTGGGTGGCAGGAACACTGTCCTGTGGCTCTGTTCTGTTGTACGAGTTATGTGGGTTGCACTGGCACACACTGGGGCAGCCAGCCAGGCCTACACCTGGGGAAGCAGTGATGTTGCCCTGGCAGTGGCCATAGAGGGTCTGGGCACAGTGTTAGGGAGCCCTAGATGGCACTGGGGCTAAAGTGGGACCTTGGCAGCTTCCTGGGCCACAAAATACAGCTCGTGCTATAATTCATATCTGGCCTTCTTCAGTTCACATTCAGTGCTGTAGGTGATCTCATCTGAGCTGCAAACCAGGCTTCTCAGGATACTCTGGCAGCTGAAGTTACAGATGCATGGTCCATCCTCTGAGCCCTCTTCCTAGATGCCACCATGTTGTTGGCACAATTTTTGTTTACACTCGCTGTTCTCTGGAGCTAAAGCCACCAGAGTCACACTCAGTCTGTTCACATGGCCCTGTCCAGACCTCCTTGATCTACGCCTGCTGGCAGCAGACAGTTTTCCACATCTCACACACATTGCTGTAGGTGACACCATTGCTACTGCACACAGGACCAGGTTTGGGGGGGCTCACACTGGGGACACATACAAAAACATGGAAGCTAAATAACCTTATGCTGAATGATAGGTGGGTCAGAGATGAGATCAAGAAGGAAATTACCAAATTGTTGGAACAAAATGATAATGAAGATACCAGTTACCAGAACCTCTGGGATACAGCAAGGACAGTCCTAAGGAGGAAATTTATAGCACTGCAAGCCTTTCTCAAGAAAGTGGAAAGAGAGGAAGCTAACAACTTAATGGGACATCTCAAGCAACTGGAAAAGGAAGAACAGTCCAATCACAAACCCAGCAGAAGAAAAGAAATAACCAAAATTAGAGCAGAATTAAATAAAATTGAAAAAAAATGATTATACAACAGATCAATAAATCAAAAATATGGTTTTTTGAAAAAATCAACAAAATCAATAAACCTTTGGCCAAGCTAACCAAGAAAAAAATAATAAAGTCTCTAATCTTGTTAATTAGAAACGGTAAAGATGAAATAACAACAGACCCTTTAGAAATTCAAAAAAATCCTTAATGAATATTACAAGAAACTATTCCCAGAAATATGACAATCTGAAGGAAATTGACCAATACTTGGAAGCACGTCATCTCCCAAGACTTAGCCCGAATGCAGTGAAAATGTTGAACAGACCTATATCAAGCTCTGAAATAGCATCTCCCTAAAAAGAAAAGCCCAGGACCAGATGGCTTCATGTCAGAATTCTACCAAACCTTTAAAGAGGAACTAGTACCTATATTATTCAACCTTTTCCAAAACATGGAAAAAGACGGAATACTATCTAACACATTCTATGAAGCTAACATCACCCTGATCCCCAAACCAGGATAAGACCCAACAAGAAAAGAAAATTATAGACCAATATCACTAATGAATATTGATGCAAAAATACTCAACAAGATCCTAACCAACAGAATCCAGCAACACATCAAACAAATCATACACCATGACGAAGTGGGTTTTATCCCAGGATCTCAAGGATGGTTCAGCATACGTAAATCTATAAATGTAATTCATCACATAAACAAATTAAAAAACAAAGACCACATGATTCTCTCAATTGATGCAGAAAAAGCTTTTGATAACATCCAGCATCCCTTTATGATCAGAACACTTAAGAAAATTGGTATAGAAGGGACATT
>CAUYTI010021962.1:0-12374 GCA_963575145.1 Galago senegalensis
GGCGCCTGTGGTCCCAGCTACTTGGGAGGCTGAGGCAAGAGACTCGCTTGAGCCCAGGAAGTTGGAGGTTGCTGTGAGCTGTAATGCCACGGCACTCTACCCAGGGGGACAGCTTGAGGCTCTGTCTCAAAAAAAAAAAAAAAAAAAAAAAAAAAAGAAAGTACCTTAATCTTGAGATTGGATATATCTGTGTATAAAATTATGAGGCAGTAACAGATTCAATGCCCAACGAACACTTGCATTTGTCAATCTAAGAATCTAATAATGCCCAGGACACCGAGGGACTCAACATATGTATCTCGACAGGTGGTTTTAAATGGGAATGAATATGTGTACATTTGGCTGTGTCTGCAGACAGTTATCACAACTGGATAAAAGCAGTGCTAAAAACCTTACAATAAGCTCCCCAACAAAGATCAGAATTATCTGATCTAAAATGTCAACAGGACTGAGATTGAGAGACTCTGGTCAGAGGAAGATGCTCTGAAAGCCTCGTTCTATGCAGTAGTTCTTGTAATACAGAAAAAAATCCAGGGCAACAGGTTTTAGTTAACAAATCTTTAACACCCAGAATGGTCATAGGAATTCCAGGTAAAACTTCCTTCTTTGCTGAAAAATGTTGGGTGGCTTCCCATTACCTATCAAATTAAAAAAAAAAAAGTAATTTTTTACAGAGTCTCATTCTTTTTGCCTTGGTGAAATGCCATGGTGTCACGACTCATAGCAACCTCAAACTCTTGGGCTCAAAAGATGTTCCTGCCTCAGCCTCCTGAGTAGTTGGGAGCACAGGTGTGTGCACCACAATGCCCGGCTGGTTTTTATACTTTTAGTAGAGACGGAGATTTCACTCTTGTTCAGGCTGGTCTCAAACTCCTGGGCTTAAGTCATCCACCCGCCTCGGCTTCCCAGAGTGCTAGGATTACAGGCTTGAGTCACCATGGGCACGCACCATTACCTATCAAGTTAATGCAAATTCCTTTCCCTGGAATTTAGTCTCCCACTACATGGCCTCCACTGACTTTCTCGCTTTCTCCCTTGCTGCTGCCTAACACAGGCCCTTTGTTCCTACCTGAATTAGATTCTGCTCAATTCCTTGAAACTTCCCATGTATTCCCTGACTCTGTACCTTTCTGTTTCTAATGCTCCCTTCTGAATCCTTTCCTCTAGCTCTGCATAGACAAATCCTATTCCCATTCTTCTAGGTTTATCTCAAATTCCTCTTCTACAAAATGTTCCTTTTGAAAGAATCATTTTGGCTGGGTGCAGTGGCTCCCGTCTGTAATTGTAGCACTCTGCGAAGCCAGGGTGGGTGGATCAATTGAGCTCAGGAGTTAGAGACCAGCCTGAGCAAGAATGAGACCCCGTCTTTATTAAAAAATAAATAAAAATAGAAAACTAGCCTGACACTGTCACAGGTTCCTGCAGTTCCAGCTAGTTGGGAGGCAGAGAATCGCTTAAGCCCAAGAGTTTTGAGTTTGTTGTGAACTAACACACCATGGCACGCTACCCAGGGCAAAAGAGTGAGATTCTATCTCAAAAAAACAAAACAAAACAAACAAACAAAAGAATCCTTTTTTCCCCCTTTGACATGGCAGTTTCACCTGATGCCTTCTGCCACTTTCTTTTTCATTAGACTCAAAGTTCCTTGTGGATTGGCTCGGCGCCTGTGGCTCAAGTGGCTAAGGCACCAGCCACATACCCCTGAGCTGATGGGTTGGAATACAGCCTGAGCCCGCCAAACAACAATGATGGTTGCAACAAAAAATAGCTGGGCATTGTGGTGGGTGCCTGTAGTCCCAGCTACTTGGGAGGCTGAGGCAAGAGAATCGCTTGAGCCCCCAAGTAGCTGAGGGAAGATAATTGCTTGAGCCCAGGAACTGAAGGTTGCTGTGAGCTGTGATGCCACGGTACTCTACCCAGGGTGACACCTTGAGGCTCTGTCTCAAAAAAAAAAAAAAAAGTTCCCTGTGGGTAGGACATCTGCTTCACCTTTCCCTCTCACACAGTACTTAGCAAGGGGCTTTCCACACAGGGGTCAATGAAGTCTTAATGAATAAAAAGAATCCATTATTTGGGTAGACAGGACTGTGTTTTAGCTAAGTTAAGCTAAGCAATAAAGGCAAAAATGTCAGTGGGCATGGAGAACATGGAAGGAGGAAAGGTGGGTTCAGAGGCTGAATGCATTTTTATCAGACCCAATCTCTGGTTGAGAATATTACAAAACAGATCTAACTTCATCTCATGAATGTATGACAGTCATGCTCAAAGGTACAAAGGGAAACTTGGACATTAGTGCCAGCTTTTCAAACGTAATAGATGACACAGACAGACACACCTAACTGCTGAAACTTCACACGTCTCTGAGACAGTGATCCATCGGGCTGTGTGAGTCTGGGCACGCATATCACGTTATAAATACCTGGCACTGGCAAGAAGCCACAGTGAGATGTGTGTGACCACATTAAGCCTTCCTGTGCTATGGCCTGGGTTTGATCTTACAAGAGATCATCACTAGCAATTTAGACCTTAAGTAATCTAAACTCATAGGTTGAAGAATTCACTTTTGATAAAAGATACACGAAAACCACAAAAGTTAACAAAATACATTGATTGTTCATGACAGTTAGCCTTTCTCAATGATGGAAAATCTTATTCTCATGCTGACTAAACTCATTTAATATATAAGCCATGTTTGGTGAGTGCAAATATCCATCATTTCTATGGTTGACAGGGATAGAGTTGGGGAAACAAACTTACCCTAATTGGATGTTCAATGCCTAAGTTGCCTCATTAAGCAAAAGTGATTTTCTTTAAGGCTTTAGTTAGCTGAAGCGTACAGAAAAGAAAGCAGATGTGCCTAAATATTAGATTCATGGCGAGTTCCTATTTTGCCTTAAGTTCCTGTTCTTTTTTTTTTTTTTTTTTTGAGACAGAGCCTCAAGCTGTCACCCTGGGTAGGATGCTGTGGCCAGCAACCTCCAACTCTTGGGCTTAAGTGATCCTCTTGCCTCAGCCTCCCAAGTAGCTGGGATTACCGTTGCCCACCACAACGCCTGGCTATTTTTTGGTTGCAATTGTCATTGTCTGGCAGGCCTGGGCTGGATTCAAATCTGCTACGTCTGGTGTATGTGGCTGGCGCCTTAGCTGCTTGAGCTACAGGCATCGAGCCAAGTTCCTGTTCTTTAACATAGGAGTATATCTATGAAAACTGAAAAAATCTATCTCTACCCTAAAAGAGCTCATGGGAAGATTTTTTTTTTTTTTTGAGACAGAGTCTCACTTTGTTGTCCTCGGTAGAGTGCCATGGCGTCACAGCCTCAAACTCTTGGGCTTGAGCGATTCTCTTGCTTCAGCTTCTCAAGCAGCTAGGACTACAGGCACCCAACACAATGCCTGGCTATTTTTTGTTGTTGTTGTTGCAGTTGTCATTGTTGTTTTAGCAGGCTCGGGCTGGGTTCAAACCCGCCTGCCTTGGTGTATGTGGCTGGCGCCCTAACTGCTGAGCTATGAGCGCTGAGCCTGGAAGATGTTTGTATTAGGGATCCTGGCCTCAGAATTACTGTGTTGTACTTGATGACCTTCTGAGTTGCATTTTCTCTGCTTGAGCTCAAGCTTAGCTGCTGGCCTACCAACCGAACTTATAGGCACACAGTTTAAATATACTCTAAGCAGGCTGGGCACGGTAGCTCACACCTGTAATCCTAGCACTTTGGGAGATTGCCTGAGCTCACAAGTTGGAGAACAGCCCGAGCCAGAGGGAGACCCCATCTCTAAAAATAGTTGGGCATTGTGGCGGGTGCTTGTTTGTAGTCCTAACTACTCTGGAGGCTAAGGCAAGAGAATCGCTTAAGCTCAAGAGTTTGCGTTTACTGTGAGCTATGAGGTCAGGGCACTCTACCAAGGTCGACAAAAGCAAGACTGTCTCAAAAGACATACACACATACAGAAATGTACAAAATGCAATACATACTTGCATACCCTCCAAGCAGAAAACCCACTACTACCATGTGGCAACATCAACATCATGGTATTAACCAAGGAAGCATTCGAGTTGGGTTTACCCTGCTTGACAATTTTTATTCTATTTATTTCCTTTCCTTTTCTTTTTTTTTTTTCTTTTTGAGACAGAGCCTTAAGCTGTCCCCCTGGGTAGAGTGCCATGGCATCATAGCTCACAGCAACCTCCAACTCCTGGGCTCAAGCGAGTCTCCTGCCTCAGCCTCCTAAGTAGCTGGGACTATAGGTGCCCGCCACAATGCCTGGCTATTTTTTTTTTTTTTTGCTTGCAGCGATCATTGTTGTTTGGTGGGCCTGAGCTGGATTTGAACCCGCCAGCTCAGGTGTATATGGCTGGTGCCTTGGCCGCTTGAGGCACAGGGGCCGAGCCTCCTTTTCTTTTCTTGACAATTTTTAAAGATATCTTAAGAATCCCCAAAATTCAACACTCCAACGTATCCATCCATCCAATCCTCCAGCCATGCATGTTTTCAGGATATTTTGTCCAGTATCTCCTTTTGAGAACTTTTCCCTTTTCAAGAAGACAGGACCACAATTCCCTTAAATAGTTAAGCACCACCCAGTGCCTTCAATGCAGCAGGAGACGTGACTGATCACTGAGTCAGACCTGGAGGACACTGAAACCACTAAATGCCCCAGTGACTGTTATAACGACAGCGAAACCCCGGGAAGGAGACCAGACAGACATGCCTCCATGGGTCATAAGGAAGTATTTGTCACCTATCATTTAGGACCGAGTATTCTGCAGAAACTTACATAACAACAAGGAGAGCGGTTATTTCAGCTTGCCGTGTGATATTAGTAGTGTCCTACGATTTTCCTGCTCCTGACTAAACAATTCGAGCATTTTTCAAAACTTCACCAATAAAAATGCCTCAAACACCACTGAGGTTATTTTTATCAAAGAAAAGAAACTGAAAGTTGGAGCAGGGTCTATGGGTACCACAAAAATGCTCACACTTTCTGGCCACCAGGTGGCGTTATTGATTAAAAAGTTAATTAACTCCTTATGCCCACCACCCAACAGTAGTAGCACAAAATTAACTGAAACGTATCACATATAACCTCTAGGCAAGTCATCTTTTCTCCTCCTATATAAATCCCAGGATGAAAGGATGAGAACCTAAGAGGTACTATGTCTTGTTTGAGGTCTAAGTTTTCCACATAAGGACTCCTAGTGAGCCACTCCTCGATAATCTAAATCAACAGATAGCCAGCCCAGAGCAGAAGAAACTGTTACCTTTACTGAGTCATCTGTGGGAATCTGGGACTTTTCTCATTCAAGGCCCAGTCAGATTCCAGAACTCTGTGCTGAGAAATGGTTGGCAGCCAAGCACAGAGGAAATGAGCATATAGGAGGGATAACATTCCAAAGTCAAGTATTTTGAATCTGAGGACGTGTTTTTTGTTGTTTTTTTTTAGGACATGTCTTGCCTTGTGGTGTTCAGGTTTCTTCTTTCTTTTTTCCTCCATAAATATGTACAGAGATCAACACCACATACAGGATGATGAGATCCAGAGAAAAATAAGACTAGTATTTCTTAAGCAAGAGCAAGACCCCATCTCTACCAAAAATAGAAAAATTAGCCGAGTGTAGTGGTGCATGCTTGTAGTCCCAGCTACTCTGGAGGCTGAGACAGGAGGACCACCTGAGCCGAGGAGTTTGAGGTTGCAGTGAGCTATTATGACGCCACTGCACTCTAGCCTGGGTGACAGAAACAGAGCCTGCCTCAAAAAAAAGGTGGGGGGGGGGGAGAAGGCAGGAGGTTCACCCCTGTAATCCGAGCACTGTGGGAGGGGAACTGCTTGAGCTCAGGAGCAAGGCTCTCTTTGTCTTACGAAAAAAATGGACATATTGCCTTTTTCCACATTTTAGATTATTTCCTTGGGATGAGTGAGAACAAAGAAAACAATTAAACAATTTTTGACTACATCATATATACCACAAAATACCTTTCCTAAAGGGATATACCAGTCAGGCTCTGTGACTCATGCTGGTAATCCCAGCACTCTAGGGAGAAGGCAGGGGAGATCCCTTGAGCTCAGGAGTTTGAGACCAGCCTGAGCAACAGCAAGACCTGTCTCTACTCAAAATAGAAAAAATTAGCCAGGTGTTGTGGGGGGTGCCTGTAGTTCTAGCTACTCTGGAGGATGAGGCAGGAGGGTCACTTGAACCTAGGATCTTGAGGTTGCTGTGAGCTAGGAAGCCACATCACTTTAATGTGGGCAACAGTGAGAGTGTCTCAAAAAAATAAAAGAAAGAAAGAAAGAAGGAGGAATACACTAATTTAAAATATTATTAAAAATACCGGCTTGGCACCTGTGGCACAAGTGGCTAAGGCGCCAATCACATACACTTGAGCTGGTGGGCTCAAATCCAGCCTGGGCCCACCAAACAATGATGGCTGCAACCAAAAAAAAAAAAGCCAGGCGTTGTGGCAGGCGCCTGTAGTCCCAGCTACTTGGGAGGCTGAGGCAGGAGAATCACTTGAGCCCAGGAGTTGGAGGTTGCTGTGAGCTGTGATGCCACAGCCCTCTACCCAGGACAACAGCTTGAGGCTCTGTCTCCCCCCCCAAAATAGTATACATATATATAAATACCAATATCAGTACATGTAGTCAGTAAGTTATTATAATTTGTATTTATGATTCAAAGGGCATAAGATACATCAATGACTATGTATATTTTTGTTTCTAAGTTGTTTGTTCATACTTTTACTCCAGATATCTATTTTAAATCTTCTGATTAAAATAAGAAGATTGTCCCAGCTACTTGGGAAGATACTACATGCCCAGGAATTTGAGGTTACAGTCGGCTCTGATCACACCACTGTACTCCAGCCTGGGTGACAGAGTGAGACCCTGTCTCAAAAAAAAAAAAAAAGAAAAAAAGAGGGAGAGCTCGAGAGAGGAAGGAAGGAAGGAAAGGAGAAAGAGAGGGAAGTGTGGGGAGGGAAGGAAGGAGAGAGAGATCTTTCCGGGCTCTTAGTCTTGAAAGTTCATGGCCTGCAGAGCAAATACCTCTGTGAATTAGAAAAGGTCCCCTCTCTTGGAGCACAAAGTGTGGCAAGCAGAGTACAATCTGTACTTGGACTTTAGTCAGGCACCCTTGAACAAGAATTATCGAGGAAGCTCTGTTCTAGCCATGACTCTTTCTTCTTTTTCTTTTTTTGAGACAGTCTCACTTGGTAGAGTACCTTACATCATAGCTTATAGCAACCTCAAACTCTTCAGCTTAAGAAATCCTCTTGCCTCAGTCTCCCCAGTAGCTGGGAGTACAGGGGCCCACCACAATGCCCAGCTAGTTTTTCTATTTTTAGTAGAAACTGGGTTTGATTCTTGTTTAGGCTGCTCTTGAACTCCTAAAGTCAGGCAACCCATCTGCCTTGGCCTCTCAAAGTGCTAGGATTATAGGCATGAGCCACCATGGCCTATCGTCAAAGGACTCACAAACCAAGCCTACAGTCAGATCACACAATGGACAGAATCTCCCCTGGGTCCCTTTTCAGCAGGATAGATTAGCTAGGCATATCCAGTGTGCCCTTAAGAGAATCAACTTAGGGGAAGTCTCTCAACAAAAGTAAACATCCATTATTTTGACTTGTCTGAGCCAGCTTTTCTTAACAGATACATTTTCTAATCCTTAAGGCTGCCAGTTTATCAAGTAAGAAATCTTAAGCACACAGAAATGGCCTTGGCACAGTCAGGCCACACTTAAAGAAGCTTTTACCCATACTTGGTCTGCATCACCGTGATTATCAACAAGGAGCAGATTTAGATTCTGAAAGATAAGCATATTTCATTACCCAACAGCCAAATGAAGAATAACACAAACATAAATGCCAAAGTAAGTTCAAGTTTAACTAAATTTTAGTGTTTTCTCCAACTGGAACAGTTCCTGAGTCCATGATTCTAACAAAAGCTGTGAGAGAAACCCTTTAGCAACAGATTCTGCTTGTTATGTCTTTGCCAAGACAAGTCCTAGCAATAGAGGCATTTGGCTACTTGTAGGGAATCTGGGTCAAATCTGCCTTAGCATTGGAAAAAGAAAGGCTTTGTAGCAATGTTTATGGGTAGAATTCAGGGTATCTATAGCTGTGGATGGGCAAAAGCACACAAGCAAAGTTACTAATAACTGTATTTTAGCTCAGTTTTCCTTTTAGTCTTATGTATTTTATTCTATAACTTTAAAAAAATTATTCTGAAAAGAATCAATAGGCTGGCAGATTGCCATCGGGATCCCGCCACAAAAAGGGCAAGAACCCCTGTTTTATAGAGAAAATGAGACGACATTTAAAAGCTCCAAGGTAGGCTTGGGGCCTGTAGCTCAAGCAGCTAAGGCGCAGGCCACATACAGCAGAGCTGGTGGGTTTGAATCCAGCCTGGGCCGGTCAAACAGCAATGACGACTACAACCAAAAAATGCCTGGGTGTTGTGGCGGGGGCCTGTAGTCCCAGCTACTTCTTGGGAGGCTGAGGCAAGAGAATCACTTGAGCCCAAGAGTTTGAGATGGCTGTGAGCTGTGATGTCACAGCACCCTACCCAGGGCAACAGCTTGAGGCTCTATCTCAAAAAAAAAAAAAAAAAAGCTCCAAGGTAATAAATTATGAAGATAAATGTGTTTACCTCTAATTTCCTAAAGATTTTCCATTGTAGTAAAATATTTCATGTATATAAATCCATGCAATGCCGTCTCTCAAAATACCTTGTTTACAACTACAATTAAAAATGAATTGCACCTGGTTTCTTGTACCCTCAATGAATCCCCAACAATAAATTAAAAAAAAAAAAGAATTGCAAAAAACCAAATACATACACTAGTATAGACAGGATAGACTAGCTAGCTAGCATATCCAGTGTGCTCTTAAGAGAATCAAGAGCTAATTACAATAGAAGTCTGGATAGTATCATGATGGACTGCTTTTTATCAGGACCCTTGGGTTTGTCAAAAATTAAATTCCTTGGCTGGAGTCCAGTATAGCCCTACTTTTTATCAAGTTCTGCCCTAGAGAAAGTGTTAAAATGACATTTGATACACAGCATTAACCCTGGGTTTTACAATAAATACTTGCTAAACAGTTTTTGTTAGAGTTTTTCTTTGGGTATTTTGAGTCATCCATTAATTTAATTCTGATCTTTTTTACATGTGCTTATTAGCCTGTGCCTATCTCAAATTTATAGTTTCAAAACTCTTACAACAGATGTTTTTAATATCCCATTTTTTACCAACATGGGAAATCCTGGATTTCTAAAACCTAGAGGGAGTTAATATCATTCCAGACTAAAAGCAAAGACTACAGGAAAAAAGTAATATAATACGTTATTAAAGCAACCTTTAATATAACATAAATATTTTGAACAAGATCAAAGAAACTACCTGATCCACATTTAATCAAAGTTCAAAGGACTATTTTTTTCCTAAATATAGAAGTGGAAACAACTTTTCAGAAGAATTTTTAAATTATATTTTTCATTATACTCTCTCCACCACGATCCTGATTCAACTGACTTCAGCACCAATGTAATAACTCTGCACAAACGAAAGACTTTTTATTTGAAAAAACAGTTAATACGGCATGTAACGCAGGTAGAGAAGAAAAAAACTAAAACGATCTATGATAGTTATCTCTGGCAGAAGATGAAAAAGGACTTTAAAAAAAAATGCTTACATATTTTTTATATGCACAAAAGATTCCTTGGAAACCAGAAAGTGACCTTTAGGAAAAGAATCAATCACCAGAATATACTACCTCAAAATAAACGAGTATGTGTTGTGACTGTTATCTGCATTAAAGTCTACCTCTGACTTTAAAAGGTTGCAATCTGGCTGAGAAAACATGACACAGTTGTGAATCAATTAAACAATGAAAAGACCCAATCAGGAAACATGTGGCAAGATCAATAAATCTTTTAGGAATTGAGAAGGCTCAGGGGGAGCCTGAGTGGTCCAGCACCGCCATAAAGAAGAAGATGTCAACTCCATCCAGGCAGGAGGCCTCTGATGTGGTACTTGCCAATGTAAAAGGGTGGCCCAGCTCAGAGCCGACTCATATAGGTATTTGCTGAGTGAGTGATTAATAGAGAGAGAATCTGGCTTTGAAGGACAAGTTTCAGGAGCCAGCGAGAAAGTTAACTACAGCCAGAGCAAAGGAAAATAGGCTCAGGCAATTCTCGGTTATTCATTGTGGTTCTGTACACTGTGAATGAAGTTTTCAGCTTTTCTAATGAGCAGAAAGTGTGTGGAAGATGAAATTTCTCTTGGAAGAGAAATTAAGCCATACTGTACGAGGCCATGTTAGCATGACCAGTGGTAGGAAAATGCTGCTGTAATTTGGTGTGAGTTTAGAAAGGCCTGGCCTGGAATATAACCAGGAAACGGAAAGAGCAGAAACAAGACGTGGGGAAAACTTCAAATAGAATCTGAGCCCCAAACAGATGTAATGATCTGGCCTACTAAAACGGCCTTCAGAGGCCAATACAAAAACAAAACTTATGAACTTTTTAGGCTTAAATTAAGTGAATCATTAATTTCATTACATAATTGTATGCATTCTTTTAGATCCTGATGGTTTTTTTTTTTTGGGGGGGGGGGGGTTTGGTTTTTGAAACAGTCTTGCTCTGTCACCCAGGCTTGAGGGCAGTGGCATCATCTCACAGTAACCTCAAACTCTTGGGCTCAAATGATCCTCCTGACTTGACCTCCCAAGTAGTTAATAGCCAAGACTATAGTCCTGTGCCACCACACCCAGCTAGTTTATCTATTGTTGGTAGAAATAGGATGGGCTGGTCTCTAACTCCTGGCCTCAGGTGATCTTCCAAGGCCAGTCTTAAACTCCTGGCCTCAAGTAATCTTTCCACCTCCGCCTCCCATTGTGCTAGGATTATAGAAAGGTATGAGCCACTGGGGCCTGTCTCTAATCCTGTTTTGAGTCGGGGATTTAAGAACAAAGCAAAGTAACAAAAAAACTACCAAGAACTTAGATAGAAGCTTTTTACAACAAAAGGAAGAGATAGTTTAAATAGAATACCCTAAGCAAACTCAAACCCATTTTAAAAAGCATTGCAAAGCAATAGAATAGTTGTTTGAACAGTAGTGGCAGGACCGAAGTATCTGGGGATTTACACTTACCTTTCTCTAGAAGGATTCCAAAAGAAGCCATCTTATTTAATCATCTACATATTTCTCAATCTTCCCAGCCCACGGAACCAAGATGGGCATAAATCTAGTTACACAAATCAGGCACGAATCCTGCCCTTTCCCTGCCTGAAACTCATTACTAAATCAAGTTGTCAGGATTGTCTCAAGGTACCACTCCTCCTTTCTGCTTCTGTATATTCTGTACATTTGGAATTCCTCCAAATTCTAAAAGGGAAATAAAGGTACTTCCCTTACAAGGTTGTTGGGAAGATTAAATCATTTGAGCTTGTTTATCCAAAGATGCGGACCCACGTAATTAAACTGTTTGAAAAAATGTAAATTGGGCTCTGTGCCCATAGCACAGTGATTAAGGTGCCAGCCACAGGCAACAAGGCTGGCAGGTTCAAGCCCAGCCTGGGCCAGCTAAACAATGACAACTGCAACAAGAAAACAGCGGGGTGTTGTGGTGGGTCTCTTTTGTCGTCCCATCTACTTGGGAGGCTGAAGCAAGAGAATGCCTTGGGGACAGTGCCTGTGGCTCAGTGAGTAGGGCACCAGCCCCAAAGGGTGGCGGGTTTGAACCCAACCCTGGTCAAACTGCAACAACCAAAAAAAAAAAAAAATAGCCAGGCATTGTGGCAGGCACCTGTAGTCCCAACTACTTGGGAGGCTGAGGCAAGGGAATTGCTTAAGCCCAAGAGTTTGAGGTTGCTCTGAGCTATGAAGCCACAGCACTTTACCAAGGGTAACAAAGTGAGACTCTGTCTTAAAACACAAAACAAACAACCCCCCCTCCCCAAAATAACTCCATGACCACATGGCATTGGTATTATAAAAGAAAAGAAACCTACTTTCTTTCTTTCTTTTTTTTTTGAGAGTTTTACTTTCTTACCCTTGGTCCTTGGTAGAGTGCTCTGGTGTCATAGCTCACAGCAACCTCAAAGTCTTGGGCTCAAGCAATTCTCCTGCCTCAGCTTCCCGAGTAACTGGGATTACAGTAGCTACCACAATGCCCAGCTATTTCTAGAGATTAGGTCTCACTCTTGCTCCGGTAGGTCTCAAACTCCTTAGCTCAAAAAATCCACCTGCTGTGGTCTCCCAGAATGCCAGGCTTATAGGCACGAGCCACCGTGCCTGGCTTTATTCTCTTATCTTAATGAGCCCCTCAATCTTTTTTCTTTTTCCAAGAAATTCCTTGTGTAATTCCCAAGTTTAATCA